>CM039519.1:4427241-4446003 GCA_022433055.1 Begonia peltatifolia | reverse complement strand
CACACACACACACACACACACACACACACACACACACACACACACACACGGTAGTGGCAAAATGAAAGAGGGAAGGACTTCCTCCCTCTTTTAAAATCATTGCATTTAAAAAAAATTATTTAATATAGATATAATCTATATTAAATAAAATCTATAAAATTGTCATTCTTCGAAAGTCCAAACATTCTCCAAATTTCACTTAAAATTTAATTCAAATTACTCAATATAAATTTTTAAAATTTTAACCACACGCTAACTTCCTAAATCAGTGATTTTTACCAACTGATTGAAAGATTCGACGTGGTTACGTTACGATAGAATGCGTCAACCCATGACACGTTGATGCTTAATACTGCTAAAAAATTTACACCTAAAAAGTAAATTATAAAAATTAAGGTTTTTATAGTTCCACTTTTGATTCTCCTCGTTATTTATCTTAAGTGTTGATCTTTGTCCCCTTGAGACATTCTTTGTTTATTTTATTCTTTTATCGTTGGTCTATATAATTACTAGGTGTTTACTACTTTATTTTCTGCACAACGTTTTGTTAAATTATTTGAGTTTTGTATTATTTTATTTATATGTGATCACTACGTTGACGTTGGCCCATTCTTTGTGCGCCAGAGCTTAGCTTAAATTCAAGTCTTCTGTTGTAAATTTAACCTTGGGCTGGCGGTCAAGTCATGTTTGATGATCGAGAACCTCGACCCAGAATTTATGTCTTGGCCCACCTCCGATTCATAACATATTGACTTTGAAAACTCATCATGTATCCATATGAAACGATACCATGTATCAATTGGTAAAGTTACTAAATATTTATTTTGAAAATTACCATAAATCAATTTTAGTGAACACCATGTCTAAAACCTCTAATAAGCTCGTTCAAATACCTTGATAACACTGTCTAAATTTTTATCTATTTCTGTATTGTTCTTGACGTCTATAATTTTGGAATTAGACCAGGTTTGTTGTATTAATTCAACAAGTGATTCTTTGACTTCTCTAGCTTTTGCTTTTAAATTAGCTCATTTAGAATAAGTAACAAATGCTTTAGGACAACTCTTTACTCACATCACTTGTGAAAGGCATGATACTATGATTCTTAAGTACTAGATTCACTTGCTGAGTTTTGTTAGCTCATACCATTGTGATTTCTTATTTTTTATATACGGGTGAGGACCAGAAGGACAAGACCAAGTTAGATAGTGGATTAAGAGCCTTAAAACTTAGGATAGATTATGGCTTCAAACTCTTGGGTGTTGTGTGTTGTGATTTTGTTTTTGCTTGCATGAATTTTCTATCTCGTGTCAGTAAGGGTCACATTAAGCTGCCTAAATGTTGTAATTATGTTTTTTTTTTTGTATTATATTGCAAATAACAACATGTTGGTATAGTTGTATGGTTTTAATTCCAAGTCATACAATTAGTAGTTTGTACGCAATAAACAAAAAGAAATTTATTTGGACTTAGTAATAGTAAATTTTGTTGAAATTGCATGAAATTAGATTCTAATTTAGAATACCAAAATGATGTATTACAATGATATCATAGTTTAGCCAATCTAACCTGTGCATGTGTTGTCTAAAATTGGGAAAATCCATATTGCTATCCCGATTATAAAGAGGATTGAGGACGAGGAATACTTCATAATGAGAATATCATGCAATTCATAAGTATACTACTCACTTCCACCACCTAGAAAAAAATCTAGACTTTTATATATCTCTTAGTGATATATGATATGAATATTATGAAATGAGAACTTTCCACATATCGATGCTATGATAATGATCTACCAAAATTTAAAGCCCCAAACAACAATTGACACCTTATAGCGATGTTCTCAATAAGCATGTACATCTTAAAGACAATATACCTATAGAGGGCTAGTGATTTGCAACCAAAGAGAGACTTACAGTCACTCCCTTGTATTATCTAATTTTACATGTGTCATACAATACAAGGTTGTCGAGATATATTAGGTTCCAATGTCTCCAATTATACCTCTCGTAATATTATTTGCACATATAAAAAATTCTATGATCTATGGTTTGAGCATCTATTCTATGAATATATTAAATGGATCAATATACATACTAATAATGCATTTAATGTGAATTAGGCAAATCTTTTACTTAACAAACAAAATGATGCATTAATTATGGTCATACATCTATTTGTACATCTTATGTCCTAACTCATGTTAAAAATAAGGATGAAATAATTCACAAACTAAGTTGAAATGCAAATAAAATGCCTTCAAATTTTGTAACGCCTCGAGCACCCACACGTCCTCGGTGCGCTCACTACGTGTACACACTGTGACATACAGAGACTTGACGCGAACTCACTTAATTTAATATCACTTTCATTTTCAAATCATATTCAAAAGAACATCAGTAAGTATAAAATTTTTTTGACTCGATTCGAAAAAAACTCGCGCCTCAAAGAGGGAATATGAAATCCTCAATATCAAATACACAGCGGAAAATACAATTTAAAGTAGTTTTAAAAATAAGACGACAAAACTTGAAATTCTAGGAAGGGATCCAACACATGCCTCGAGTTACCCGACTCAGGGCTGCGCGCCCAAGTAGCGGTGCCGTGCGCCTATGGTTCCGCGCCACCCACCGCGCGCAAGCACACTCGACTTGGCGCCGCTCGCCACGCACGCCCACGTCCACACTTCGGCGCTCCACGTGCATCGTCAACATCACCGCATCACGGGCACACCCACAGCGCCGCGTACCCCACGCACCCTACCTCCGTGCAGCACGTCCGCACGCACGCCCTCACCCGACGTCGCACGACCCGTGCGCACTAACAGCGCCGCGTGCCCTGCGCGCCTGCGACCACGCCGAGCTCCAGCACCCATCCTCACGCCTCTAGTATCTCACCATGCACACCCTGACCTATTCCATACCCTCTCGACTCCCGATCTTTCTCTTAAAAATTTGGCAGAGTAACGTCTAAAAATCGGCTATCCCAAAATTTAAACCCTGCACACAGTTCACCAGAAAACTAGAAATATCCATCCATCAAACTATCCAGAGAATCTCCATAACAAAAATCGAAGTTTAAAGACAACGAAATCCATCAACTAGAAATGAAGAAAGTCCACAGTATAGAGCAATATCATACTCTAATATATAAAAGTACGCACGCGTCCCCAAAACACCACAAATGCTCTATACAATTCTGTACAACCGACGTCTATACGAACTCCTCTAACCACATAAATATCCCGACACAAAAACAACATCTCGAGTAAATCTCACCACCACCTATCATCTCCACCGGTAGGGTCGCCCTAACAATCTGCACTGTGGTGCCTCGGTCGCACACCACCAACTGTCCTACACCTCAGGACTAGGCTCTTAGGACTCACCAGTGACACTATCTACACCTACACCATAGAATAAACAACATAATCCTAATGCTCAGTAAGTAATACGATATGAAAGTAAAAACCGATAATGTAATCCTATCACATGCAGTCTCTACACTCACACTCATGTTGTCACATCTGTGACGTGTAGTACAGGCGCACCAGGGTGAGAATGAACCTAGCGCCACCCTACACCCTGACACGTCGCCACCGTCTCGGATTCCCCAGCAACGAGGCCAACAAGCTACACACACGCATCACCACACAGCAAACACATCAGGGTGAGGATGTACCTCGCGCCACGCTACACCCTAACACGTCGCCCCCGTCCCAGCCTCCCCAGTAACGGGGCCACAGTTGCCACACACCCATTTCACGACAGCCCAGCCGACCCACTCATTGAGCAAAATTTGCAACTGGTGAGGCACCAGCCCACACACTAGCAAGATCCCTGATACCATTGTCCATCATCCTCACTGCCGACACATACACGCTGCGTGACGGCCTAACTGGCCCATTCCTCGAGCAGAATCCACTGTTGGTTACGCACCGGCTCACACACTAGCAGGATCTGCGGTACCACCGCCACGCGTCTCATCATTATCTACTCAAAACATGCTCAAAACTATTGTCGTTCCCTTTTTAAAACATGATGCATGTCAAACAATACGCACACACATCACTGTGAAACAACAAAATCCTAAAGTTCCACGGTGTAAGCCCACCTAGGCAAAACATATGCATGCGCTACTTACATGGCGTACTAAGCTTACTCAACGCACAGCTTTGCCAAAATGCCTCAACCTAAAACGTAACAATCGCCCATTAATCTTCGCATCAAAGTTCACTAAATAAGCTAAAAATCATATTCCTTAACTAAACCCATGAAATCCCAACTAAAATGAGTCACTAATTCAGTTTGGCCGAAAACCAGCCTAAACTTCGGACGCGCATAACTTTTGCATCCGTTATCGGAATCGTACGATTCAAAAAGCTAAATTTTAAAAAGGTAAGCCGCAGCTAGGTGAAAAACACAAAAAATCGAATCTGCTCTTCACTCAAATTTCACATCTCCGTTTCCCCCTCAACCAACACTCACTCAAAACTCGCTTTACGCACAAAAATCAGCAACACTAACATCACGCGTCACAATTCTACTAAAAATGCTTAATAATTTGACTCGGTCCAAAATTCGACATAGATTTCTGACGAGCATAACTTTTGCGTCGGACATCGGAATCAAACGATTCCAGCGGTCAAACGTTGCTCTAACAACCTAATTTCACTCACTAAAACAGAATTTAAAACGAATAACCGAAACTACACCGAAATGGCCAAAAAAAGAACCTATTTTTACACAAAAAAATCCAAATTTCGACATCAACCTGATTTCCACAAATTTCTTCATCAAACAGCCACAATCTAATCAATTAAGCATAATGCGAACAAAACCAGAGATTGCAAACACAAAAATCAAAACCGCACAGTCAACAAATTTCAGGTTTTTCTCCCAAGCCGAGCACTCGACCAATCAACGGTTAAACACCGTTGAAGCCCCTTCTAAACGTTCTAGTTACATGCTCAAAATTCAGAAGTCTAGCTCAAGACATACCGACCATAATCAGTTGCCAAAATAGAAAGGAAAACAGGGGAAGGCTACCTGTTTTTTGCTCAGATTTCTAGCACAAAGAAATCTAGCCACTAGCTGGCTTCAGCTTGCCGAAGCACCTTGCACGTCAGCTTCCCACTGTCGGTAGTCGATCGTCAGCATTCCCCCCTCCGGTTCTCGCTCTCCCTCTCGGTTTCTCTCTCTCTCACCCTCTCAGTGTTCAGCAGCCGAATGGCTTCACTTCGAAGCTATTCGGTTGTTTTTAAAAAAAGAAAAAAATAAAATAAATTTAAATCATTAAAATTACCAAAACACCCTCACGTGCTTTAACCGTCCGAAACTTTGTTAAATTTGCGTCCTCCTGACTTTAAAAATTTTATAATGGTTCTACGAATTAAATCCCGAGCTTCGAAAAATAAATTTCCCGCCAAAATCTTCCCAAAAATTCCAACCGAGTTCTTTTATAAGCGTTAGCCTTGGTCCTTACAAGCTTGATCCAGAGAGCTTTTTCTCAATCAATTGGATGTCCTCCTTGGATTGTAGAAGCTCGGTCTCAAAAGCCCACTCTCGAGATGTTTCTTCCATTTTTACTTCTCTGGGAGCCCAGATTGCATACGAAACTCTAGTATCCAACCTAGTTTTCTTTTTCTCATAATTTTACTTCATATTTCATACCAAAACATTGAAACTCATCAAAATGAACTAAACTCCAACCATTTATTCAACAACTTTATGCTAAATCTATGCATAAACATCATCAAACGACTTATATGCATAAAACTTCTCTTATTACATGCAATTCACATAAAGTTATGATTCTAAGAGGAGTAGAATTACTTAAATGTTTGCTTGATCCCGAGAATGAGTTTAGATCCATTTTCTTAAATGCTTTAGTATCCTCTTCAAGCCCTCTGCAACTTCTTTTTAGGTTTCTTCTTCCAAAATCAATTTTCCTTATCAATTTCTCACTTTCTCTCACAAGAGTTTCAAATTCTCTCTCTCGTCTCTCCTTATCAGCACATCATCAGACCATTTTCTCCTCTTTGTACTACAATATTACGATTTAAAGTACTTGCTTGATATAATCAATACTAATTGATTTGTACTACCTTAATATAATTATATTTAAGTTAATAGTGACTAATTAGACTAATCCTGATTAACAAAGCTAATCAAATTTAATTTATTTAATCAATCTCCCGAGCAAATCCCTCTTTTACATTTCAGGTTTGATGTCATGATCCGAAAACCTACCCGTTTTCTGTTCAATCACTGTTCTGATACCATCTTTGTAACGTTCTGGAAACCCTACACGATTCCCGGTTCGCACACTTCTACTACTCATTCACTACACTCAGAAAATTGGAATAAATTATAAACTTTTGTTCCTCGGCTTAAAACGACATTTTTGAAAATATTTTAAACAGCATCGCAGCGGAAAACTTGATTAAAATCAGTTTGAATAAACTTCACTTTTTAAAACATAAAAATAGAGAAACCGGTCGACACCTATAAGCATCGGTCGACACTTGGGTTGTCTAGGGTATTTCATCGGTTGACACTGGCAAACGCCGGCCAACACTATATTTCTCTCTGGTTTTTTCGTCGATCGACACTAAGAATACCGGCCGACACTTCTATGCTCATCTCAGAGAGTGGTCGACACCTGGTTTCACAGGTCGACACATTGATACTCTCTGTCCTCGCAGGTCGACTCTCGCGGTTGACACCGCTCTCATTTTTTTACACTACCGGTCGACACTTACAACCATAGGTCGACACTTACTTCGGCTCTTAACACGATTCCACCTCGAATGAGTCATGTTTCACGCACAAACGAAACAAAAAAACAAAATATAAGCAGAAAACCGAATGTTGTCCGATGAGCAACTTTTAGGCTCTCGGCATAACGATCTTCCAAAGGAAGACGGCAGCAAACGAGACCGGTTTCTGGCCACTTTCTTCGTGTATCCTTCTCTGGAAAAGAGAGGGAAGACAAGTGGAACGATGGCTATTCAAGCAACCTCGGGCTTGAAAGCTTAAGGAGATGCACTCTTTCTCGGTTCTTGAGCGAATTGAGTCTTACTGTTCACCAAGCTTTGAACTACTTCGGCTGAACACAAAAGGGCTATTTCTCATATATTTAACAACCTTTACACATACCAATAGTCATGAATTTATAGACCTAGGGTGGCTGAAGGTTAGAATGGACTTGGGCTTCGAAATGGGCCACATGGTTGGCCATTCTTGGTCCACTTGCACACCAGATCTCCTTCAAGCTTTGGTCCATTTGTTGCATCAGTGGGCTGCTAAACTCCGGCCCAATTGTTGCTTCTAACCATCATCTAACTTAACATACATCTAATCATAATGCCTAAAGATGTATGCAATTATAAAACATTACAGGAAGGTGAATGTTTGCCAACAAAAACATAAGGCGAGTGTTTGCCGAATAAAATTCAATTACAAATTAATTCTGAGGGAGACAAATCCCTTCTTCATGTGCTTCCACCTTTAGCTCTCACGATAGCAAGTGCAAAGGTTGATCATTGTCCATTGTGCTCAGTTCCCATTTCAAATCCGTGAATAGGCATTCGACACCTGTAATCTTGCAAAAGAATTAAACTTGTTAGTGAACAGGTTGGATAAAGCTCGTGCATTGGTTTGTGATTGAGTGACGGCCCTCTGGGGCACATCAACTCTGCCCACGCAGGTCGACCCTCGCGGTCCACACTTGCAGGGTCTAGTCAACCACTAAGCCTATCAGTCGACACTTCTTCCCTAGAACTCTATTTAAAAACCTTAAAAACTTCACAAAATCGATCGAACTTCGACTTAACGCTAATAATAATACAACACACATTTTTCCATCAACTCAAATCGTTATTTACATAAAAAAAATGACTACTCAAGTTTGAAATCCGTCTATACACTCATTTGACTCAAAACAACTTAAAACCCTCTCAATTACACTCCAAATATCCATACCTATCCCCACCATAGTTAAAACGCCTTGACAGTCAGCCAGATCGTCCACGTGCGTACTACTCCAACCGCCTCCTAACCCTGGGCATGCTCTGAGTACTCACCGACAATGTCGTCATCACCTACATCACATAACTAAACTATTAGCGTAATGCTAAGTAAGTAATGTATAAAACATAAACACTGAAAACAAATACATCCTAAGATATGCAGTTTCTACAGTTTCGTCTCTACTTTCGTTTTCATCTCTTTCTTACATCTTCTTTATCTTCTTACTATTGGGTTCTTCTTTACGTGCTAGATCAAGGTGACACACCTCGCGGTCTACATCTGGGGACAAGGCCAACCTCAATCTAGTAAAATAACACACCTCGCGGTATACTTCTGAGGACAAGGCCACCACGTAAAGTGGAGGAAGAGTGAGACACCTCGCGGTCTACCCACTCAACCCCACCTTTCTTATCTTCTTACGTATCTTATCACTTTGTTCATCTCATCACATACTACTGTTTCACTTTGTAAAAACATTGAAATTCATTTTCATTTCGTTCTCCTAATTTAAAATAATGATGTACAACCATGAAAGCATAACATAAAGTAGCCGTGCAATGCACCCTACTGAACTGTGATGTAGGCCCGAAGACAAAACTCCTACTACATTACTTACCTGGCGTCCTAGAAACTCCTCGCACTTCGTAACTTTGTACGCTAACTGGGAAAACCTATACAACCACAAATCTATTAGCTCTACTTTCCATTAAATTCATAAAACTCTAAAGGAAACAACAACTAAACCTTCACTCGGCCTTAACTGGAATTCTAACTCAATTTTCTAACTAACTTTCAAAAAGTCATAACTTCTCCAATACTCGCCCGAATTGGACGATTTGAAATGTTACGGATTCCTTATGACGTCTAGTTTCTAACGGTATAATCCAATCCCTATTTCAAGATATACTGCTTGACTAGACGAGGCTGAACCGAAGTCGTTCCATAATTCAAGCACTCGGCTATCCAAATGCTCAATCTTCCCCATAAAATCTCGTAATCTACTCCTACTCCTAGCTTAAACGCTAACATACAGATAGAATCCGACTCTATCTTCAATTTCCCACAACTCCCTCCTAGATTTTTACCGAAATTACTCAATACTCTCACTAACTCAATTTTTAACGCTCAAAACAACTAAATACTAACTATCTACTAAGAACTAACTAAAACTTACTGTAAATTTGAAAAACGGAGAAGATATCGGCTGAGCGTTACAGGGAGAGAAAATCGCCGAAAGGAGGAGAAAGTGAAAGGGTTTTCTCTGCGCGAGGGAGGGGAAGAAAGATGGGAGGCATCTGCTTGGGAGAAAACACCGTTGAGGTGTTTTGTTATATATATATATATATATTTTTTTAAATAATAATGATAATAATAATTACTATTTCACTCTTAATCTTTAACCGTTTAACAAATCTGTTATTCGATCTGTGTTCGGTTGAAATCTTAAAATTTCTCCTTCACCATTAGTCCCAAAATATTCTTATACCTAAGAGTAAAAATTCTCCGCTCACAATTCCGATCAAAACTCCGCCGATTACAATCACGAATTCCAAAATTCATTTAACGAAAAAAAACCAGGTGTTACATTCCACTCTCCTTACAAAAATTTTGTCCTCAAAATTTGCTACCTAAACAACTTTGGATACCGGCTCATTATGTCTTGCTGCCGCTTCAGGTTGCTTATTCTATGTTATGGTTCCGCCATAATACTTTCACTAGTGGAATCTCCTTGTTACGTAAAATCTTCAGTGCATAATCCAGAATCTTCACTGGCTTCTCTTCATACGTCAATGTGGGCTGAACCTCTATATCCTGTTGTTCCATGACGTGAGAGGGATCTTGTGTATACTTCCTCAACATGGATATGTGAAATACATTGTGGATCTCATCCATCGAGGCTGGTAGCTGTAGCTGGAAAGCTGTTTTCCATATTCTCTTCGTAATAAGAAATTGTCCAATAAATCTTGAGTTCAATTTGCCTCTTTTTCTGAATCTCACAACTCCTTTGAATAGTGAAACTTTAAGGAAAACTTCATCACCCACCTCAAATTCTAACTCTCTTCTCCGACGATCTGCATAACTCTTCTGTCGGCTTTGAGTGGTTAAAATTCGTTGCCGAATTGACCAATCTTGCCTCGCCGACTTCATCCCAATATATTGGAGATCTGTACTTCCTGCCGTAAAGAACCTCGTAAGGAGCCAAACCTATCGTAGCTTGAAAGCTGTTGTTATACGAAAACTCCACCAATGGTAGGTATCTGCTCCATGAACCAGTACGCAAGCTCGGAATATATCCTCCAGCGTCTAAATGGTCCTCTCAGATTGACCATCCGTTTGAAGATGAAATGTCGTACTAAAATTGAGCTGCGTACCCATAGCCTTGTGCAGACTCTTCCAAAACTTTGATGTAAACCTCGGGTCTCTGTCTGATACGATCAAAGTCGGAACTCCGAGCAATCGTACGACCTCCTGAACATATAGTTCAGCGAACTGGTCCATAGAATATGTCATCTTCACTGGCAGAAAATGGGGTGACTTGGTTAATCGATCCATAATCACCCATAAGCCATCATAACCCTTTGTTGTCCGAGGCAATCCGACAACAAAGTCCATCGATATCTGCTCCCACTTCCACTCGGGAATAGGCAATGGTTGTAGCTTTTTCGTTGGCCTCTGATGTTCAGCCTTAATCTACTAACAAATCAAGCACGCCACCACATACTTCGCCACAATCTTCTTCGTATCGAGCCACCAATAATGCTGCTTAAAATCTCTGTACATCTTGGTACTTCCTGGATGCACAGAAAATCTTGAAGAGTGGGCTTTAGTTAGTATTTCTCTTTATAGTTCTTCATTACTCGGAACGAACCACATATTTGGAAACTTAAGAATTTCGTCGTTCGAATAACTGAACTCCGACCGGTCGTTGGAAGTCATGCTTGACTCAATTTCTCCGTATTCAGCGTCATCTTTCTGGGCCTGCTTAATCTTTTCCAGAATCGTAGGCTGTAAGGACATAGCCGACAACATGGCAGAGACATTCGACACAACTTCTAAGTTGAATTTCTGAAATTCCGTATCCAAAGCTAAAGGCATGCCTAAATCTATCGCCAAAGTAGATGTCGTCACCCTGCTCAATGCATCAGCCACCACATTTGCCTTGCCGGGGTGGTATTTAATCTCAACATTGTAGTCCTTCACGAATTCCAACCACCGCCACTGCCTCATATTCAACTTCTTCTGAGAAATGATATACTTCAAACTCTTGTGATCCGAATATACTTCACATGGTTTTCCATACAGATAATGTCACCAAATTTTTAGTGCGAAGACTACCGCGGCTAATTCTAGGTCATGAGTTAGATAATTCTGCTCATAATTCTTCAATTGCCTAGAAGCGTAGGCTATCACCTTCCCTTCCTGCATTAGCACACATCCAAGACCTACCTTAGAAGCATCACAATAAATACTAAATCTTTCGTCCTCAGTAGGGAGCGTGAAAATCAGAGCAGTAGTCAATCTCTGTTTAATGTCTGGAAATTGTACTCGCAATCCTCGGACCACAGATACTTCACACTTTTCCTCGTCAAACGAGTCAGAGGCGCCGTAATTTTTGAAAATCCTTCAATAAACCTCCTGTAATAACCCGTTAGCCCGAAAAAACTCTGTATCTCCATTACATTTTTCGGCTGTGGCCACTCTTTAACCGCATGAATCTTTGCTGGATCAACAGATATGTCATCGCTTGAGATGATATGTCCCAGAAACTGAATGCTATCCAGCCAAAACTCACACTATGAAAATTTTGCCTAAAGTTGATGTCGCTTTAGAGTCTCCAACACCAACCTCAAGTGCTCTCCGTGATCCTCTTCACTACGAGAGTACACCAATATATCATCGATAAACACTATAACAAATTTATCGAGATAGTCATGGAATACTCTGCTCATCAGGTCCATAAAGGTGGCTGGGGCATTTGTCAGTCCAAACAACATTACCAAGAATTCATAATGTCTATAACGAGGTCGAAAAGCCGTCTTTGGAATATCTTCTAGCTCGACCTTCAAGTGATAATAACCCAATCTCAGGTCAATCTTCGAAAACACTCTTGCCCCTTGGAGTTGATCAAATAGATCATCTATTCTTGACAGAGGATACTTGTTCTTACTCATCAACTTATTCAACTCCCTGTAGTCGATGCACAATCATAACGACCCATCCTTGTTTTTGACAAAAAGGATCGGTGCAACCCATGGCGAAAAGTTGAGGCATATAAATTCTTTTTTAAACAACTCTTCTAATTGCTTATTTAACTCCTTCAACTCTGCTGGTGCCAATCTATAAGGATTTTTTGACACCGGCTCAGCTCTCGGATATACATCTATAGCAAATTCTATCTCTTGATCCGGAGGTAAACCGGGTAAATCATCTAAGAAAACTTCAGGGAAGTCTTGAACAATTAAAACATCCTGCGGCCTTGAATCATTGAGAATCTGCATATTTATAAGACTGGTGAGAAAATCGAAAGACTCATCAATCAAAATTTGACGAGCACTGATAGCTGCCATGACAGATATCTTCCGGGCATTCTTCGCAGCCTGAAAGGTATGCTTCTCACCATTCGGCGATTGAAAACTCACCGTGCCCGCCCTACAGTCAATTGTAGCGTAGTGTTTGAACATCCAATCCATTCCCAAGATCATGCCATATCCTGTTATACCCATAATAATGAGATCGGCCGATAAATTCTTGCTTCCCACCGACACTACGCTATCTCGCACCACTTGATTTGAATGTATATGCCCACTAGAAGGCAACATTACCTCATAACTACAATCCGTTGACACAAGCCATATATCCAACTTAACCACGAATGTAGTTGCAATGACCGAGTGTGTCGCACTAGAATCAATCAAAGTATATGCATGTATAGAGTTTACCAATATAGTACCTAACAGTACGGCTGACTAGTCATCCTCGCCCGACTCGATCATGGCGAATACTCTCGGTGTTGAACGTGTCAGAGCCTTCTTTAGATCTAAGCAATCTTTGCTGACGTGGCCTACCTCGTTACAATTGAAGCACCGAATCACTTTGGGCTTCGGGCAATCTCTAGCCAAATGTCCAGCTTCGTTACAGTTGTAGCACTTTCCAGAGTTTAGTCTACATTCTTCCAAGTGATATCTCATACACTTAAGGCATTGAGGATACTGCGTTGGCACCTGAGGCCTTTTACTGCTTCCCTGGCTACTTGAGCTGTTGCTGAACCTCTTAGTGCCCTTCTGTTGTTATTGCTGGGAGGGCACTTCTGCTCTGTTGTGGGGCAACCTCCTTGAAGAATCTCCTGGAAGCCTTTCCCTGTTTAATACCATTTCATCTCAGCCTCCTCCACTTCTAGCCCTTAGCCACCACTTTCGAATAGGGCACCTCCTGAGTTCCGGCTATCTTTACTCCTTTGTATATTTCTAGCTTTAGCCCCTGTACATACTGAAACACTTTTTCTTCATTCCGGCTCACTAAACAACTAGCGAACCGAGATAAGGACTCGAATTGTCGGTTGTACTCAATTACCGACACGGTTTGTTTTAACTGTAGGAACTCCATCCTTTTGGTCGCTTGCACCGTGCTGCTGAAGTACTTCTCATAAAATATCTCCTTAAACTTTTCCCACGTCACATGTTGCCCTTCAACAGGGTCTCCATGGATTCCCACCAAAATCGGGCGTCCTTCGCTAGATGGAATGTGGCTAGCGAAACCTTATCATCCTCTTCCACCTTCGCATATCTGAACATGCTTTCCATTGTACGGACCCATTCCTCTGCAGCTGTTGGATCCGACAACTGTCTTTCATATGTCGGGGGTCGTAACCTCCGAAATCTATCTCCCGACTGATCATAGCCTGAACTAGAGCCTGCACTTCCTTGCACTTCCCGATTCAGCAAGATCCTTAATTGCTGAAACTGCCTGTTCACCAACTCAGTTAACTGCCTGATCGTCAAGAAATCATCCTCACTTCTTGGTTTGGCTGGCTCTCTCGATGCTCGTGGGCGTCCTGGTTGTCTAGACATTATGGCTAATTTCCTGGATAAAACCAATTACTCTCATAAACAACTAATAACTGAAGCTAAACTTAAACACTTACAGTTGTCGAAGCACATCGTGCGGCGATCGGCACTATTAGGTAATCGTTTGAATGTTTTGACCATTTGGCTCTGATACCATCTCTGTCACGACTCGAAAACTTACCCGTTTTCGGTTCGTACACTGCTCTGATACCATCTCTATAACGGCTCAGAAACCCTACACGATTTCCAGTTCACACACTTCTACTACTCATTCACTACACTCGGAAAATTAGAATAAATTTTAAAACTTTTGTTGCTCGACTTAAAACGACATTTTTGAAAATATTTTAAATAGCATTGCAGTGGAAAACTCGATTAAAATCAGTTTGAATAAACTTCACTTTTTAAAACATTAAAATAGAGAAACTGGTCGACACCTGTAAGCATCGGTCGACACTTGAGTTGTCTCGGATTTTTCATCGGTCGACACTGACAAACGTCGGTTGACACTACATTTCTCTTTGGTCTTTTTGTCAGTCGACACTGAGAACACCGATCGACACTTCTACGGTCATTTCAGAGAGTGGTCGACACCTGGTTTCACAGGCTTACATATTCATTCTCTCTATCCGCGTAGGTCGACCCTCGCGGTCGACACCGCTGCCAATTTTTTACACTACCAGTCGACACCTACAATCATAGATCGACACTAACTTCGGCTCTACCTGCGCAGGTCGACCCTTGCGGTTGACACTTGCATGGTCTAGTCGACCACTAAGCTTATCGGTTGACACTTCCTCCCCAGAACTCTGTTTTAAAACCTTAAAAATTTCACAAAATTGATCGGACTTCGACTCAACGCTAATAATAATACAACACACACTTTTCATCAGCTCAAATCGTTATTTATAAAAAAAAATGACTACTCAAGTTTGAAATCTGTCTATACACTCATTCGACTCAAAACAACTTAAAACTCTCTCAATTACACTCCCAAAATCAATACGTATGCCTACCATAGTCAAAACGCTCTGACAGCCGGCCAGATCGTTTCCGTGCGTACTTCTTCTACCGCCTCTTAACCATGGGCATGTTGTGAGTACTCACCGACTATATCGTCATCACCTACATCACACAACTCAACTATTAGCCTAATGCTAAGTAAGTAATGCATAAAACATAAACACTGAAAACAAATACATCCTAACATATGCAGTTTCTACAGTTTCGTCTTTACTTTTGTTTTCGTCTCTTTTTTACATCTTCTTTATTTTTTTACTACTGGGTTCTTCTTTACATGCTAGATCAAGGTGACATACCTCGCGGTCCACCTTTGGGGACAAGGCCAACCTCAATCTAGTAAAGTGACATACATCGCGGTCCACCTCTGGGGAGAATGCCACCATGTAAAGCGGAGGAACAGTGATACACCTCGCGGTCCACCTCTGGGGACAAGGCCAACCTCAATCTAGTAAAGTTACACACCTCGCGGTCCACCTCTAGGGATAAGGCCACCACGTAAAGCGGAGAAATAGTGATACACCTCGCGGTTCACCTCTGGGGACAAGGTCAACCTCAATCTAGTAAAGTAACACACTTCGCAGTCCACCTCTGGGGACAAGGCCACCACGTAAAGCGGAGGAAGAATGATACACCTCGGGGTCCACCTCTGGGGCAAGGCCAACCACAATCTAGTAAAGTGACACACCTCGCGGTCTACCTCTGGGGACAAGGCCACCACGTAAAGTGGAGGAAGAGTGATGCACTTTGCGGTCACCTCTAGGGACAAGACCACTCAACCCCACCTTTATTATTTTCTTACGTATCTTCTCACTTCGTTCGTCTCATCACATCCTACTGTTTCACTTCGTAAAAACATAAAAATTCATTTTCGTCTCGTTCTTTTAATTTAAAACAATGATGCACAACCATGAAAGCATAACATAAAGTAGACGTGCAATGCGCCCTACTGAATTGTGATGTAGGCCAGAAGGCAAAACTGCTACTACATTACTTACTTGGCGTCCAAGAAACTCCTCGCACTTCGTAACTTTTTACGCTAATTGAAAAAACCTATAAAACCACACATCTATTAGCTCTACTTTCCATTAAATTCGTAAAACTCTAAAGGAAACAACAACTAAAACTCCACTCGGCCTAAACCGGAATTCTAACTCAATTTTCTGACTAACCTTCGAAAATTTATAACTTCTCCAATACTCGCCCAAATTGGACGATTTGAAATGTTACAGATTCCTCATGACGTCTAGTTTCTAACGGTATAATTCAATCCCTATTTCAACACATTGTTTGACCGTACGCGTCCGAACGGAAGCCGTTCCACAATTCGAGTAGTCGGCTATCCAAATGCTCAATCTTCCCCATAAAATCCCGTAAGCTACTCTTACTCCTAACTTAAACACTAACATACGGATAGTATCCGACTCTAACTTCAATTCCCACAACTCCCTTCTAGATTTTTACCAAAATTACTCAATACTCTCACTAACGCAATTTTTAACACTCAAAACAACTAAATACTAATTATCTACTAAGAACTAGCTAAAACTTACCGTAATATAAAAAACAGAGAAGATATCGGTTGAGCGTCGTAAGGAGAGAAAATTGTCGAAGAGAGGAGAATCGGAAAGGGTTTTCTCTGCACGGGGGAGGGGAAGAAACAGGGGAGGCGTCTGCTTGAGAGAAAACACCGTTGAGGTGTTTTGTTATTATATATATATATATTTTTTAAATAATAATAATAATAATAATCGTAATTACTATTTCACCTTTAACCCTTAACCGTTTAACAAATCTGTTATTCGATCTGTGTTCGGTTGAAATCTTAAAATTTCTCCTTCACCATTAGTACCAAAATATTCTTATACCTAAGAGTAGAAATTCTCCGCTCACAATTCTGATCAAAACTCCGCCGATTACAATTACGAATTCCGAAATTCATTTAACGAAAAAAAACCAAATGTTACATTTGACGTACGGCACCCTATTGGCGACCACATTTTATCACATGATATCTTAGATAAAAGCTTAATAAATATTTTCTCTTTACTGTTCATCTTTAATTTCTTATACGATTGGTTCAAATTGAGAATTTATTAACAATTGTACTTAGTGTCCTATACACTTAACCCAACATAAGAAATTTTGTAACTTTAGCTACGTAACTTCGAATTCCATGATTCTAGTGTTATTTTCTTCATTTAGATGTCTACTTTACCATTGGGAAATTTCACAAAACTCTATTTACCTATTGAATAATATTATTAATATTCACACTGTTCATAAGAAATAGTTTATATTTTAAATCCTTCTTATGCATAATTAATTAGTTTTACTTCCATTCATGCATATTTACCACTTTCATACTCATATGTAAACTTAAATCATTCATATGTATGCAAATTCTTCAAACCATTACAACTTTTCTTTTGAAAATCCCATCAAGATGTTCTATGCTAATCTAGGTAGAACCCTCAAGCTTTGTGAGAACATAGCTATGTCATTGGAAAAGAACTTACATTGTCCTCTGAGAAGATAAATAAGATATTGGCTTTCGAGGTTGAAAAGTATTGCAACACCTCAAAGGATCATGTGTTTATAAAACAAGATCATGGATTAGATTTTATGAGGAAAATCAATTAAGATATAAATGTAGGAGCTTATTACAAACGTAGAGCCAAGAACTTCAAGTTCGTGCTTGCCTTATTCATCACATCCTTTCATACAACCTTTTTCCTAAAGACAGTCATCGAAACCATGTTAGTTGTATGGACAAATATATTTTGCATAAGATCTATAGTCACGAGTATATTTTAATTTAGAGCACATCATCCTACATCATATGTTAGATGTTAGCTCAAACTCGTCTAAGTCGCTTCCGTTCAGCCTTCTCCTAACAAAAATCTTTGACGCAAATGGGGTTGAGATACCTCCCACTTAGCTGCCTAAGCAGAAAAAGGATGTGAAAATTATACCAAACATTCATTAAGTTGAAGGGAATTATGGAAAACACGCATAGAGATTAGATCTTTAAGCCAATCAAAGGAGCATCATCTTTTACCACACCTTTTGCTCAATTTGAGAATCAAGTTGAGGACCCCAATATTCCTATGATAGATATTATGTTCTAGTCCTCTCCTCATCGACCAGATTGTTCACATTACTCGGATTGATGATCAAAGTATTTCTTTACTGACTCTTTAGGCAGAGACTCGATCCAAATTTGATGATCTTACTCTTTGTTTTGAGTTCACACAAAGTAGTTGGTTCTTGGTGTCTCATCCTCTACTTGAGCCAAGCTTTACTCCCTCTCTTGATGCTGACCCTCCTTATATGTAGGTGCAACTTCATTCTTTTTTCAGTTTTTGTATTTGGATGTTTTTGGGCTTATAAACTTTATGTACTTACTTATTTATGGTTGAACGTGTACTAGTATTGTTTTGAAGATTTTGAATTTATCTCTATTGCTCTGATAAAGGTTTTTGACTTTTGCTCCAATGATTTTTAGATATGTTTACTTTTGCATTGATGACTATTGATAGGTTGTTTTGAACTTGATTTGTATATTTCTCTTCACTATATTTGCTATGATATTTGATGAGAAAGAGGTTCTGCATACTCAAGTCTATTTTTTTTTATAA
>CM039519.1:4391729-4426373 GCA_022433055.1 Begonia peltatifolia | reverse complement strand
GGGGGGGGGTGTTTTGGTTACGGTTTAAACAAGGCGATTAAGAATTCAATTTTTCAGATAAATTGAATCTACAGCAAGTAAGGAGTAAAGAGAAGAGAAAGACAACACCGAATTGTTAACGCAGTTTGGCCAACCTTGCCTACGTCCACATTTCAAGGTCTCCCCCTTGAAGATTTTTCTCATCTCTTCCTCGAGAACATTTGATTGAACTTCACGGGCGTCAACTCACTGCCTCTACACACCTTTCTCTTAAGGATTCACTCTTTTTTAAATTTCAATACAAGATAGTAAATTGAAATTCAAACAACACTTCCGGGGGGGGGGTGTTTTGGTTACGGTTTAAACAAGGCGATTAAGAATTCAATTTTTCAGATAAATTGAATCTACAGTAAGTAAGGAGTAAAGAGAAGAGAGAGACAACACCAAATTGTTAACGCAGTTTGGCCAACCTTGCCTACGTCCATACTTCAAGGTCTCCCCCTTGAAGATTTTTCTCATCTCTTCCTCGAGAACATTTGATTAACCTTCATGGAAGTCAACTCACTGCCTCTACACACCTTTCTCTTAGGGATTCACTCTTTTTTAAATTTCAGTACAAGATAGTAAATTGAAACTCAAACAACACTCTCTCAATAATGTAATCTCAAGTTTCTAGTTGGAGAGAAGTAGTAAGATTGAAAGAAAAATGAAAGCTCCTTTTGGTGGAGAGGATTTTTGTTGGTTCCTTTTTGTTGTGTTACTTTCTCAAGACTTCATTCTTCAATTTATAGTACTTGTGAATTCTGTCTACGATCGGTCGACCTCTATTAAAATCGGTTGACACCTTGTTACCGTTGTGCGTAGATAGATGACCATTGTAAACAGAACAGGTCGATCTCTTGAATTCTTGGTCGACACTTTGTTATCGTTAGGCTTTTATTGGTCGACACCTGTATATATTGGTCGACACTTGAATTGCTTATGTTTGCACGGGTCGATCCTCGTGGTCGACACTTCAATCTTCTCTGCATTAAGCGGTCGATATTTGTGTATACCGGTTGACACTTGAATTGCTTGTGTTTGCACAGGTCGATCCTCGCAGCCAACACTTCAATCTTTTCTACATTAAGCAGTCCTCGTGGTCGACACTTCAATCTTCTCTGCATTAAGCGGTCGATATTTGTGTATACCGGTCGACACTTGAATTGCTTGTGTTTGCACAGGTCGATCCTCGCAGCCGACACTTCAATCTTTTTTGCATTAAGCAGTCCTCGTGGTCGACACTTCAATCTTCTCTGCATTAAGCAGTCGACACTTGTGTATACCAGTCGACACTTGAATTGCTTCTGTTTGCACGAGTTGATCCTCGTGGTCAACACTTCAATCTTCTCTGTATTCAACAGTCGATACTTGTGTATTCTGATCGACACTTGAGGCATTCTGAAACTGTATTCCTTCATTTATACTACTATAAACTCGATAATGACTTATTAGTACAAAATACCATTTTTCAAGAGCATTTTCAATAAAGAAAGACAACAAGTAATTTATTTCTTATGTTTATTCAATATATTAAATATTATCAACTTATATTATACTTACAGTATGACGTCATAAAGAACTGAGTCTTTTTACTTCTTAAATAGTGAACTCAATAGCAATTTGTTGGTGACCTTCACGTCATCCCTATTATCTAACCAAAGTAACTTGTAGAGGGTTGGATGTAAACTGGTCTCTAACCCTAATTTTTCTACAATATATCGAGAAGCCACGTTGGCGCAACTTCCTCCATCGATGATCAACGAGCACACCCGATCCTTGATTAAACAGCGATTGTGAAAAATATTTTTTCACTGACAGTTCTCTTTCGTAATCTTCGGGATGAGTACTCGTCTAATGACTGACTCACCATCCTCTACAACCTCCTCTACTAGTTCGTTCTCACTTTCAACTTCTCCAGTGCTCTCTCTGATTACCATTATACGTCGATTTGGATACTGAGCTGCCATATGTCCCAGACCAAGACACTTGAAGCACTTAATTTCCCGTGATCTTGATTAGTTGGCGTATGCTACTGTGAGCTTACTGTCCTCTTCCTTCGCAGGCCAACTCCTCGCGAAAGGCTTTTTTTCCTCTGCCTTAGTGGCTGCCTTGTTGTTTTCCTGGGTCGTGAGAGTAAACTTGATGGGGTTGGTCGCTTTCCTCTTTCTCTTTAGATGCCTCTCAACCTCCAAGGCTAACTGTATTACCATGTCCATTGAATCCAGTGGTTGTAACTCTACTATGTCACCGATATCCCAGTTCAACCCTATGATGAACCTAGCTATCACTTACTCCTAAGGTTCTTCCTATCCTCCTCAGATCAGCATCTCAAATTCTGTGAGATGCTCCTCAACATATTGCCCGTTCTATTTTAGGTTTGACATTTGCAAGAATAGTTCCTTCTTCTAGTAGCTGGGAACAAATCTCTTACGCATGAAAGCCTTCATGACTTTCCATGTGGTGATAGGATCATCCATTTCTCGTCTCCTCTGAGTCTTTAGGTTATCCTAACATAATGAGGCATATCCCATTAGTTCGACTAATACTAATTGAATTTTAACTCTCTCAAAGTAATCATAGTAGTCGAATACCTTTTTGACCTTGTCTACCTAATCTAAGAACGTATCTCCATTGCACGTACCATTGAATGAGGGAATATAACACTTAACATGATTATGGTTCTCATTGCCCTTACGTCGGTTAGGAGCAAATCCTCCTCCTCCCCAGTCTACTTATCATCCCAAGGTTCTTAGGTTTGAAATCTTCCCCTAGGGGGTTCGGTTCACCTTCTATGCATATGTTCTTGTTTTTCTTTTTCACGCTCGCCCATTACCTAAAAGGTGGTCCATTTTTGGGTTAAGTTCATCAATTTGACCTTGGACGCTTGACTCACCCATTTGAGAGTTTTGAGCATCGATTTGGGGAACCTCTTTGTCTTAATGATCTCGGGTTCAATCACGAATTATCCACTTCTTGTTTTCATTTCTTAACCCTAATTAGTTTCTAAGGTTTTAGGAAATGTGATATCAAATTTCTTGTTGCCAATGCGATTAACAACTTTTAAAACCTTAAATGAAACAATCCTCTCGATCGAAATATTAGACCCATTAGAAAACAAGTTTTAGCAATGTAAAACTATATGAATTAAGCAAGTAATATCGATTAAAACACAAAGTAAACACACAGTGGAAGCACTCTGTGCTATGATACCAGATGACACGATTTTTGAGCCTTTTAAAACCAAGTTAAAGAAGCATCAAGTCACAAGGGCCGATGCTCTAGGCTCAATCTGAAAAGCACCCCAAAATAGTATGCACAGCTTTTCAATTTAGATCCAAATGCTACATAGATTTAGAAAGATCTTACCTGGTGAGTGGTGAGCAAGTTCTTAAAATTTCAAGTGGAAATACATCAAAATGAAAAAGATATGCAAGAAATTCTATGGCTGGACTGATAGGTAACTTTTGGCACCTTTGAATAGTGAAACCTTCCCAAAAAGGAGTACTCCAAAGCACAAGACTTGGTTTTCCACCATTCTTTTGTTTTCCAACCTTAGAAAGATTAGAGAGAAGGATGTGTATGAGAGACCACAAAGTAACCATAGACTTGGAAGGCAATGGAGGCAAACTCCACTCGGATGTCACTCACCGAGGCACTTACCTTAAAAGGGCTGAAAGTACTTCAACTTTTAAAGGATAACTTAAATTTCTATTTATCAAAAAGTGTATGTACAATGCAAAAAAAGATGCTTAAATATGACCTAAGGTGGCTAGGGTTTCAGGCGTTACAAAAAAGGGAATGGCTGAAGATTAGGGGAGTAGCTGTTAGGCTCAACGTTTGGCCTCGTGCGTGCGTACACTTTCTCACTTTGGCAACCATCTTACATGTCCTTGCATGGACAGTCTGGCATCCATCTATTGGCCACTAAAAACTTTATGGAACGTGGTTGAGCTAATGCAGATTCAAAATGTTGGAGGGAATTTTCAGAATAAATCCCTCGGCCATCGCTTGGTATGGTGCGGTCCTTGAACACGTTGATCAACAGTTCACAGCTGGCAAGTCAATCATCCGTGTGCGCCCTCTATCAACGTCCTTGTTCGGGCCATGTCAGCTGTACGTGTGTGTGGCTATTAGCTGCAGCCAGTACAAGCCAAGTGTTTCCTCGTGCGCGCCAAGCAACGATCGTCCTTGAGCCTTCTTCCCCTCAGGTCTTCTTCTCGCGCGTTCGCTGGTTGTGGCTTCCGTGCCAGGCAAAACCAAGACCACCTTCTAATTTAATATTAACTATACATGCATGCAAAATAAAGGCTAACATTTTCCAAAAGAAAATACAAGAAAAACCAATGTTTGCCAAAACAAGAAAATACATAAAGTGCTATGTTACATGGACTTGTCTTCGAGAAGACAAATTCCCTCTTTGGCATGAGATGATATGGCAATTAACTCCCAAGAAAGAGCATGTGTAGGTTTGTCTATCTCTTGAGCATTTGGTTCCCACTCCACGCAATCATAAAAGTCTTCACCAGCAAAATTAGCTAAATTGTCAGATAAAAGATTAGTTGGTGTTCGTGCCTTGGTTTGAGATCGAATTACAGGTCTCTGAGGCATATCAAAACGTTATGCCTAATGCATCTTGTTTCAAAATTGATTTTTCTATCTTTAATTAAAATCATTATTACACTTCATACTATGCATGAGTTATAAAATGGTCAAGGAAACCTCTTTCATTCTTTTTAACAAAATTGGCTCCACGAGCTTTCAATGAGGTAGTTATAAAACCTATCACATACGTAGCTGGCTATACAACAAAATAACCATTATCATTTTCCACGAAAAATGTCATCAATGAAAATGAAGTGTCACACAAGAACCACCATGGCACACTATTATAAAAAGATGGTGATCCAAAGACCAAACAATGTCTCGTGAGACTCAAGCGAAGGGGAGTTTGTGAAGCTCACCCTACCCCACCATTGTAAATAGCCTAAAACTCGGATGGAATGGAGGTTCATCGCTTGAATCAATCCCCAACCTAAAACCCTAACTTTAAATCCAAAAGCAGAGAGTTCAAATCGATACCCAAACTAAAACTCTAAGCTTTAATTACAAAATGAAGGTAAAAAACTTACCCTCGTTCGAATTCTTTTCACAAAAGGTGGCGCACGAAGCCTCACGAACAATTGTTTAACCATCAAATACGACAAAATGCACAAAGCGGAATCCACCCTCTCTCCCTCTCTTTGGCGGCTCCAAGCAATATGGGAATAGGGTTCCCCTAACCCTATTTATCAAACTTCTACAAATTTACAATTTATTTGCACGACGTATTATCTAAAATTTCAAGCAAAGAAAAATCTGAATTGCTTGAAATTGATTTTTATCAAATTAACCGAAAGGTAATTTACCTAATTACTGAATTGATCAAAACTTTGAAAAATTCAATGTAGCTAAAAATGACAAAAACGAGTCGATGTATGACGCGTTGTTAGTCAATAGGTAAGAACCCGACACGTGAAAATTAATAAACGATAAAAATACTAGGTTTTAAAGTTCTTTATTTCTCTTTACTTGATGATTTTCATTTTGGATATTTTCAAATTAATTTTTTTTGGAGGAATTCTATGATTACGGGTTCATATTTTATTTTAGATAGGAGAAGAAAGTATTTGTTACAAGAATTTGATTTCTTGATATGATTGTTTACATTTGATTGAATAAATTATTATGATGATTATAGTTAAATTGATTTATATCGACGGGTAATATTGATTACAAATACTTTTATTGTATCGAGAAATATGTAAGAATTTTTAAATGCATAATAATTTATGCAAATTAAATTTTACAAATTTATTATCATTGAATTTGTATGTTTTCTAGAATAGAGTGTTATTCAGATTTTTATTATATTTTTCTCCTTTTATAAATTGAAAAGCATAATAAAAATAACTACCAAACAATTTGAATGAACCTTGGTCATTACATAATTTTTATTGTTTGATCGAATGTTTTAGCAATCTGTAACTTTATTAGTCAAATTTACGTAATAAAAAAATCGACCCTAACTAGTATTCTCAACATTAATTCCAAAACATTTTATATTTTTACATTTTATATAAAAAATCAAGTCTTTTATTTTACATCTCTTATTGTTTTTACACAATATAATTTGATTAAAATTATTCCCATTGGTTCAACTCATATTTATCATTCATTATTTGGTTAGCGACACGTACATTTGCGTTAATTATTTTGCTATAAAACAATTTCTTATATAAATTTTTGTTCTTAAAGTATCATATGCTTGATACTTGACGAGAATGACTGTGCCTCATATCGTATAATTCAAAGATCGAACAAACATTTTGTGCAAGAAGAAAACAACAACACCTATTTATTAAGGAGGAAAATATGACTAAACAAGAAGAAATAAGAAATTCAACTAACAAAATAATCGATGATCGAAATCAGCCTATCTAATATTTTGTTATTCCTACGCTAGACGATCTAAATCCCAGTATTGTGAAACCAAACTTACAAAGAATACAATTCAAACTTAAGACGGTAATGTTTCAAATACTTCAAACAATTGTTCAACTCAGTGGTATGGTAGCGATTAATTCAACTTTCCTAGAGTATCGCCCAAAGCATTAGGACTCAAGTTGTTCCCATATTCTTTGAGAGATAGAATGAGATTGGTTAAATGGTATTATATCAAATACTATCACTACATGAGAAAATTTACCAAAGAAATTTATCATGAAATATTACCAATTTTTTAGAAATGTCAATATGAGTAATGATGTCATAAGTTTCCAACAGTATGAAGCTCAGGACAACTTAATTTTTAAGACAACATACTCGCTATGGGATATTACACTAGATAGAAACATTTTACAATAGACTTAGTGGGCAAACAAGATTAACCATTGATGATGCAGCTAATGACACCCTTTTATCGAAGTCATACAATGAAACATATGAGTTACTAGAGAAGACGACTGCGAATAATTATCAATGGCCATGAGAGAAAACATATTCAACTAAGCATGTAGCTAGAGTTCATGAGTAGATGAAGTAACTGCTTTAAATGCTAAGGTTGAGACGTTAGAGAACACTTTAAAATCAATTAACATTCCAGCAAGCTCAACGATGAAGGAAGTATATTTTGTGAAGAATATCATGACTATAACTTGTGTCCTACTAATATAAAATCAGTGAATTATGTAGATTATAACAAAAACACTATATTCACACACTTATAATCTTGGTTTAAAATAACATCCAAACTTCACAACAACATGACTAGATGATGCAACAACAAAAGTAAAACCTACAACAGTTTATCCTCGAGTTTTCCCACAACCTTACATAATCCAATACCCCAAGATAAATGATATTATTTTTTTGCTAGAGAATATGGATAAAAAACATATATTAAATTGCAAAGTTTAGCTGCTTCGATAAAAAAACATGGAGAATCAAGTTGGTGTGATAGCTTAAACAACAAATACAAGAAATTTTGGACAACTACCAAGTAATATAAAAATGCTACAAAGATTAGAGAAAGAGTATTTGTAAAGCTATTATTTTGGAAAATGGAAGAGAGTTTGAGATTCTAGAAAAACAGAATAAGAGAGAAGAGATTCTAGAGAAGCAAGCTGCACTAGAAGAGCAGGATGACTAGATTGAACCAGAAAATTAAGAAAAAGTTATGGATGATATAGCTAAGCCACAGCAATCGAATGTAAAACAACAGAATGAGAGACCTTCGCCATCTTTTTCCCAAAGACTACAAAAACATAATCAATATAAACAATTCTGAAAATTTCTTGATATCCTTAAACAACTCTACCTCAATGTACCTTTGGTAAAGCATTTGAGCAGATGTCTAACTATACAAAGTTTATGAAAGATATCTTATCAAAGAAAAGAAAGTTAGGATAGTATCAGTTGGTGACAATGACAGAAGAAACTAGCTATATTTTGCAAAATAAAATTCCTCTTAAGTTTCCCTATTCTACGCACAGTCAAAAGTAATTATTTTGAAAAAGCTTTAAGTGTTTTTGGAGCAAGTATTAACCTAATGCCCATATTAAATTTTCAAAAGACTTGGAATAGCATAAACTCGACCTACAACAGCAACACTTTAGTTTACTTATCAAACATTGATTCATCCTCAAGGAAAGGTAGAATATAACACCCCGAGAAAATCCACACGTTCCCGGTGCACTACAGTACGTCTACACACTACACATTATGACACCACTGAAACTTGACACAACTCACTCAATTTAATACCACTTTCGTTTTTAAAACATCTTCAAAGAACATTTGTGAGTATGAAAAATTTTCAACTCGATTCGAAAACAACTTGCGTCCCGAAGAGAGAATATGAAATCTTCAATATAAACTACGCAGCGGAAAAGAAAACCATTTAAAATAGTTCTAAAATAAGCCGACAAGACTCGAAATCCTAGGAAAGAGTCCAACGCACCCCTCGAACTACACAAATCTGATACCGCCCACTCACGTCCCCACTTCGATGCCCCGCGCGCACCCTTGCGGTGCTGCACGCGCCAACTCAACGTCACCGTGTCTCGCGCACGCTCACAGCGCCGCGTGCCCCACGCACCCTGCCGTTGTACAGCACGTCCGCGTGCACGCCCTCACCCGACGCCGCACGACCCGTGAGCACCCGCAGGGTCGCGTGCTCCGCACACCTGCGATCACGCCGTACTCCCACACTCATCTACACTTCTCTAGCATTCACTGTACACATCCCAACCTATTTCATATCCTTTCAACTCCCAATCCCTCTCCCGAAATTTCAGCAGAATAACGCTTAAAAACTGGCTATCCCAAAATTTAAACCCTACACAGTGTTCATCAGAAAACTACAAATACCTATCCATCAACCATCTAGAGAATCTCCATAACGAAACTGAAGTTTAAAGACAACAAAATTCATCAACTACAAATGAAGAAAATTCACAGTATAGAGTAACATTATACTCTAACATATAAAAATACGTACGCGTCCCCAAAACATTACAACCTCTCTATATAATCCTATACAACCGACAACTATATGAACTCCTCTATCCTCATAAATACCCGACACAAAAGAACAACCCAATGCATCTCACCATCACCTACCACCACCACGGGTCGGGTCGCCCAAACATAATCCGCCGTCCGGTGCCTTGGTCACACGCCGCTAACCATCTTATGTCTCAGGACTAGGCTCTCGAGACTCACCAGCAATAACGTCAGCACCTACACCATAGAACACACAACATAAGCCTAACGCTCAGTAAGTAATGCGATATGAAAGTAAAAACCGACAATGCAATCCTATCACATGCAGTCTCTACACTCACATTCATGTTGTCACATCTGTGACGCGTAGTATAGCCACACCAGGGTAAGGAGGAACCTAACGTCATTCTACACCCTGACACGTCGCCACCGTCCCGGACTCCCCAGCAACGAGACCCACAAGTTACACACACGCATCACCACACAGCAACCACATCAGGGTGAGGGTGTACCTCTACACCCTGACACGTCGCCCCCGTCCCAGCCTCCCCAGCACGGGGCCACAGTTGCCACACACACACGTTTTGCGACAGCCCAGCCGGCCCACTCCTCGAGCGGAATCCGCGACTGGTGTTGCACCGGCCCACACACTAGTAGGATCCGCAGTACCACTGCTCATCACACTCACCGTCAACACATTCACGCCGTGTGACGGCCCAGCCGGCACGCTCCTCGAGCGAAATCCGTGACTAGTGAAGCACCGGCCTGCACACTAGCAGGATCCGCGGTACCACCGCCACGCGTCTCGTCACCTACTCAAAATATGCTCAAAACTATTTTCGTTCCCGTTTTAAAAATAATGCATGTCAAACAATACGCATGCACACCACGATCAACAACATAAAATCTTAAAGTTCTACGGTGTCGGCCCACTTAAGCAAAACACATGCATGCACTACTTACCTGGCGTCCTAAGCTCACTCGACGTACAGCTTCGCCAAAATGCCTCAACCTAAAACGCAAACAATTCACTCATAAATCTTTACTTCAAAACTCACCAAATAATTTAAAATGAAATTCCTTAACTACCCTCATGAAATTCCAACTAAAACGCGTCACTGGTTTGGTTTAGGCAAAAACCAGCCTAAAATGACATTCCTTATCAAATTTCACATTTTTGTTTTTCTTCAACCAAAACTCACTCAAATTTAGCTTTACGCACCAAAACAGCCATGCCACTATCACACGTCGAAATTCTACGAAAAACGCTCACTAATTTGACTTGGACCAAAATCCGACATAAACTTTCGACGTGCATAACTTTTGCGTCAGATATCGGAATCGAACAATTTCAGTGGCCAAACGCTCCTCTAACCACCTATTTTAACCCACAAAAACAGAATTTAAAACAATTAACCATAACCCCGTCAAAATTCCCAAAACAGAACAATTTTATACGAAAAAAAATTCGAAATCTCAACTTCGATTCAATTTCACTAAATCTCTTCACCAAACATCCACATTCTCACCAATTAAGCCTAATCTGAACAAAATCAAGTATATCGAACTCAAAACCCGAACCCCACAGCCAACAAGTCTCGGGTTTTCCCCTCCCTCCCGAACACCCACATTCGCAGCCCATAATCGACCCCTATACCGTGCCAAATCATCGGAGAACAGGAAAGAACCGACCCCTCATGCTCGGTCGACAGGAGCTGAAACAAGGGAGGAGTTAGCTGTGGTTTTCAGCTCAGGAAGAATCCACTCACGCCGACTTTCTGCCTCGTCGGAACCGCCTAGCGCGTCGCGTCTCTTCCTTGGTGGTCGATCGTCAGCAGTTCGTCCCCGATCACTTTCTCGCTCGCGTCTCTCTTCTCGGGTGTTCTTCGTGAAGCCATTCCACTTAACATATGTTTTTATTTTTTTTATTATAATTAATTAAATTACCAAAACACCCTCACATATTTATATCGTTCGTAACTTTGTTAAATTCTAGTCCTCCCGACTTTAAAAATTTTGAAAACCATCACAAAATTACGCTCCGAGTTTTATAATTTAATTTACCTGTTAAAATGTTTCTCGGAACTCCAACCGAGATTAAGTTAAAAATTTCAAAAATTAGATTTAAAATCTGAAATTTTCTGATTTATAACATAGAAGATGTTCTTATGAGAGTGAATAAATTTATTTTTCCAGCAAATTTTATTATATTATACTACGAGGCCCTTTCTACCTACTAGAATGATACTCATTGAATTTCGAAAAGGAAAGTTCACCATGAGAGTAAATGACCAGTAAATTACATTTAATGTCTAGTGACGATGAAATTTCCTTATGATGAAGAAGACTATTTCAATAACAGAAGCCAGAAAATTTTGAATCAGAGAAAAACAAGAAAGAAATAAAGCAGATTTGTTGAAGCTACAACAAATAGTTTGAAGCATTGGAAAAAACGAAAAAACAAGTTGAAATATCAAAACCATCCATTGAGGAAGCACTAGTATTGGAGTTAAAATAGTTGCTATCACATCTTTAATATGCATATCTTGGCGGTAAGAAGACTTTACCTATTATCATTTTAGCTGTATTATCTTTAGTGCAAGAAGAAGAGTAACTACAAGTGCTGAAAAATTTTAAGGAAGTTATAGCATGGAAAGTTAGAGATATCAAGATAATTAACCATAGTATTTGCACGCATATAACTTTACTCCACATCCATAGAATATTAACAGAGATAAAACCTAGCAAGGAAAGAAGTAGTTAAGAAGAAAGTCCTTAAATGATTGGATAATTGAATTATTTATTCAATTTCTAATAGCTCGTTGATTAACCCAGTGCAATGTGTTCTAAAGGAAGGAGGAACAAGAATTATCTTCAATAAAAAAAATGAATTGATTCGAACAAGAACTTTGACATGATTGAGGATTTGCATGGACTATAGGAAACTCAGTAAGTCTACTCAAAAAGACCACTTCCCACTATCTTTCATCGATTAAATATTCGATTCGATTGATGGAAAACAAATTTATTGTTTTCTTAATTGGTAATAAGGTTACAATCAGATTACCATTGCTCTTGAAAATCAAGTAAAGACTACCTTTACAAGCTCATATGGGACATTTACATTTCAAAGAATATTGTTTGGGTTGTGTAATGCTACAGCCACCTTTCAACGTTATATGATGGCTATTTTCCTGATATGGACGAGAATTACTTAGAGACTTTTTTAGATGACTTCTCTATCATTGGAGATTATTTTAAAGCATCTTTGGTAAATCATGAGAAAGTCTTAAAAAAATGCATGAAAACTAATTTGGTATTAAACTTGAAAAAATATCATTTTATGGTTCCTAAAGGAATTTTCTTAAGACACCAAATTTCTAAAAAGAGATTAAAAGTTGACAAGACAAAAAATAGAAGTTATTAAAAAATACCTCCACCAAAAACAAGGAAAGAGATTTGAAGTTTTTTTGGGATATAAATGCTTTTACCATCATTTTATCAATGATTTGGCAAAGATCACAAAGCCCTTGTGCAAGCTATTAGAGCAATATATAATCTTCAATTTTAATGAAGACTGTTTCACAACCTTCACTGCATTAAAACTAAAGTTGACTTCTACTCCTATAATTACAACACTTGATTAGTTTCTTCCTTCCACCCTTACGTGTGATGCTAGTAACTTTACTGTAAGAGTAGTGTTGGATTAAAAGAGAGATATAATATTTTATACTACATACTATACCAACAACACTCTAAATGAAACTCACTCTAAATGAAACTCAGGAACATTATACAATTACAGAGAAAGAATGACTTGTTATATTTTCTTGTGACAAGTTCAGGTCTTGATAGGCACAAAGGTAATAATATATTCTGATCATGCAGACATAAAATATTTAATTGCAATGAAGGTTGTCAAGCGAAGGTTAATTTGGTAAGTTTTACTTTTACAAGAATTTTGTAACACCCAAAACTTTCTGCTAAAAAATTAATTTTTGAATTTACGTAATTATAATCGGTAGAGTTTTAGTCGCAATTGAAAACGAAGAATTTCTACCATTAAGTAAAAGATTATTTTGAAACTAATAGAGGAGATAAGATTTTAAGAATCTAATCAGAATCGTACCGAATAACAGATTTATTAAACGGTTAAGGATTGATGGCAAAATAGTAATTAGAATTAATTATATTAAATAATATAATTTTAAATAAATAAAAAAAGAGAAGAAGAAATAACTCCTTTCCCTCGGCAGCTCTCCCCCTTGCGCGAAACTCTTCTCCTTCAGCATGTTCTCCCTTCCAGCGATGATCTTCTCAGTTCCTCTTCACTTCTTCAAATTTAAGGTATATTTCAGTTAGTTTTTGAGTAGATAGTTAGTTATTTAGTTGTTTTTAGCGACAAAAATGAAGTTAGTGAGGATATTGGGTAGTTTGGTGAAAACTTAGGAGGGAGATACAAGAATTTGAAGTTATAGTTGATTTTCATCCGTATGTTGGTGTTTAAGCTCGAAGTAGGAGTAGATTACGGGATTTTATGGGAAAGATTGAGCGTTTGGGACGCCGAATACTCCAAATTATGTAACGGTTTTTGTTCTGCCACATTCGGCCAAGCTATAGGTATTAGATTAGGAATTTGATTAGACTGTTAGAAATTAGACGTCCTCAGAAATCCGTAGCATTTCGAATCGTCCAAATCGGATGACTATTGAATAAGTTATGTAATTACAAATTTGGTTAAAAATTGTGTAGGATTTTGAGTTTAGTTAGATTTGTTGTTAGAGTGTTGTTCCCCTTTAGAATTTTACGAGTTGGACGAAGAAAAATTAATGGATGTGTGGTTTTATAAGTTCTCCAGTTAGCGAGCCGTATACGAGGTACGAATTGCTAGGACTTCAGGTAAGTAGTGTAGTAGGTGGTTTTGCCTTCGTGCCTACATCCCAGATCGGTAGGTTGCATGCACATTTACTTTACATTATGCTTTCGTGATTATGCATCATGGTTTTAAATACGAGAACGAAACGAAAATAATTTTTCATGTTTTTACGGAATGAAACAGTAAGATGAGATATGATGAACGAAACGAGAAGATACGTAAAAAGATAATAAAGTAGGGTTGAGTGGTCTTGTCTCCAAAGGTGGACCGCGAGGTGTATCACTCTTCCCCCTCTTTACGTGGTGGTTTTGTCGCCGAAGGTGGACCGCGAGGTGTGTCACTTTACTAGATTGGGGTTGGCCTTGTCTCGAGAGGTGGACTGCGAGGTGTGTCACCTCAATCTAGCACGTAAAGAAGAATTTAGTAGTAAGAAAATAAAGAAGATGTAAGAAAGAGACGAAAACAAAAGTAGAGACGAAACTGTAGAAACTGCATATATGTTAGGATGTGTTTGTTTACAGTGTTATGTTTTTATGCATTACTTACTTAGCATTAGGCTAATAGATGAGTTCTGTGATGTAGGTAACGACGCTATAGCTGGTGAGTACTCAGAGCATGCCCAGAACTAGCAGACGGTTGGAGGAGTGTGCTCGTGGACGACCCAGTCAGCTGTTAGGGCGTTTTGACCATGGTGGGCGTAGGTACAGGTTTTGGAGTGTCGTCGAAATAGTTTTAAGTCGTTTTAAGATGTTTTGAGTCATTTGGATGTATAGACGGATTTCAAACTTTAGAGTCGTTTTGTTTAGGTAAATAATGATTTTGAGTTGAAGAAAAAGCGTACGTTGTAAGGATTTTAGCGTTGAGTCGAAGTTCGATTGTTTTGGGAAGTTTTAAGGTATTTTGGCAGAATTCTGTGAAGGAGCTGTCGACTTATAGGTTGAGTGGTCGACCAAACCTAGTAAGTGTCGACCAGTATACTAGAGGTGTCGACCGAATTTGGCTAGTGTCCACCGCGAGGGTTGACCTGCGAAGGCAAAGCCAAACAAAGTGTCTACTGGTGCATACCAGTGTCGACCGATAGTGTAAATTAAGCGGAACTGTCGACCTCATGGGCCGACCGACGTGGACAGAGAGAAACAAAGTGTCGACCGGTGCACGTAAGTGTCGACCGGTAGTATAAAATTGGATGGGAGTATCGACCTCAAAGATGGACCGATGCGGATAGAGAGAAACGTAGTGTCGACCGGTGCACGCAAGTGTCGACCGACAGTGTAGAATGGACGTGGGTGTCGACCTCAGGAATCGACCGACGTGGACAGAGAGAAACGTAGTGTCGACTGGTGCACGCAAATGTCGACTGGTAGTAAAAAAGTTAATGGAAGTGTCGACCGGTGTTTAAAGAGGTCGACCGAAAATGATTTTTTTATATTTTAGATAACTTGAATTTTATTTAAACTGATTTTAAATCAAAGTATTCTGTTACGATATTTTTAAACGTTTCAAAGGTGTCGTTTTAAGTCGAGAAACGAAAGTTTTAAATTTTTATAAATTTTACTCGAGTGCATTTGAGTGAGTAGCAATAGTGAGCGTAGCGGAAGCCAAGTGGGTTTTCAGGGCGCTACAAATTTGACTTGAAAATCAAAGATAGGAAGGGATGTGAAAATTAAGTAGCTGATTATTTATCATGGCTAGATATTGTAAATGAGAATAAATATGGCGAATCCATCAAGAAAAATTTTCCAGACAAGAACTTCTTAAAGTAAGTACTTCTACTATTCCATGATATGTAGATTTTGTTAATTATATTTTTAGTGACGCGATTCCTCATATATGCAATACCAACAAAAAAGAAAATTTCTAAAAGACGTTAAACATTATTTATCGGATACGCTTTTTCTATTTAAACACTGTGCTGACTAATTATTGCGAAGATGTGTCCTAGAAGATTAAATGCAAGTGGTGCTACACTAATGTCATGCACTATCATACAAAGAACATTATGGAGGGGCTCATATAGCTGTGAAGATACTGCAATTAGATTTGTGTTTGTCAACTTTTTTTAAGGATACTAATGATTTTGTGAAATCTTGTGATAGGTGCTAAAGGGTTGACAGTATTACCATAAGACATGAACTGTCACTTAATATAGAAATAGAGATCTTTGATGTCTGGGGAATAAATTTCCTGAGACATTTCCTATATCTTGTGGAAACCAATATATTTTGGTAGCAATAGATTATGTTTCAAAGTTGGTGGCAGAAACAACATTACCCACTAATGAAGGAAGGATGTTCATCAAATTCCTACGTAAGAATTTAGCTTTTCAAAAATTTATTAAGAAAATATGGAATATGTCATAAGTTATCAACTGCATATCATCCTCAAAGCAATGAGTAAATCAAAATTTCCAATAGAGTAATAATTTTATTCTTGGAAACAGTCGTAAACCTAGCAAAAAGGATTGGTCTTTAAAGATGCATGATGTTCTCTAGGCATGTAGAATAACATATAAAGTTCCTCCTGGAACAATTCTATATCGACTGATTTATGGAAAAACTTGTCACTTAATAGTGGAACTTGAACACAAAGCGCATTGGGCAAGCAAAAAGCTAAATTGGGACTTAAATTTGGCAAGAATTAGATTAATTGAGACTGGGAGCATATACTAGTGCTAGAATTTACAAAGAAAAGATGAAGAAATGGCATGATAGAAAAATTCAAAATTGTACATTTGAAAAATCTAAAAAAATTATTCTTATATAATTATATATTAAAGCTTTTCAAAAGAAGCTTAAAACTAGATAGTCTAGACCATTTGAGATAGCTAAGTCTACTGTCACAATTCGAAAAGGGGCTTAACAGAAACGCTAGGTTAAACGATCAATCTCAGAGAGCTATACTGTCTAACCTACAGCTAATTGCAGAAAATTCTTATGAGCGATCCCAAAACTTCTCGAAATAACAAATGTGAGAATACAAGCAATAGTAGAAATATAAGAATTAAAAAGAATACATGCTAATACTCAGTATAATACCAAATAAAATTCTTACATGAAACAAATATCAATATAAAAAATCTCTAGGGAAATCCACAATATCGGGAGCCGATCAACCTCGGTTCCTGCTCTTCTTTTCTCTACCTGTAGAGGGGAAAGTCGTTGGGGTGAGTGACAAACTCAGTATGAGATGTTATACCTACCACTTATCTCATTATGCATGCCCGATTAAAGTCAATGCACGTGTTTTTAAAATTCAAAACCAATTTCAATGTTATCAAATTCTCTTTTCATTTTCAAAGCGATTGATGGGACTAGTTTCAAAAATACTGTAGGTATAGTAAAATAGGTCCACATCAACCATACAATCGTATAAAACCAGGTGAACAGTGAAAAGAAAGGTCATTCAAGGATCCTCCGAGCCATACTACAAAGAAAGGCCGCGATAACACCGGCAGGATCTCATAGAGAGAAGAGAATAGGTCAACCAATCAGGAGGGACACAACCACTCAACTCTGAGCCATTGCGGATACACGCACAGAGCACACCAAGAGAGACACAACCACTCAACATTGAGTCCAACGGGACCGCACAATGGACTTATAAACGCCAACGCCGTTGACTTTTTGGTCAAAGTCAAAGGTCAACATTAACTTTGACCTCGGTCTAGGTTCGGGTCGAGTCAACCCGAATTGACTAACTGGATCCGGGTCAGGTTGGACTGAATCAATTAAGTTTAGGTCGGACCCGAGCCAGTTGGGTCCAGATCGGACTCAACCAGAAAAGAGTTGGGTCTTAACCCAGCCCAAGCCCAACTCAATCTTTGACCTGAATTGACCCGACCCCATTGGGGTCGGGTCGGGTCTGGCAGGCTCTCATTGGGCTAGGGTCAGACCCGGCAGAACCCAATTGGGTCCAGGTCAGACCCAGCCTGGCCCAACTCGGCCTTGGGCTTGAGTCAACTCTGCCTAGGGACCGAGTTGACTAGGCCCAGAGACCGAGTTGACTCGCTGTCGGCCGAGTCAACTCGACCGTCGACAGCAGAACGCTTGGGGTCGCGAAAATCATGATTTTCGACCTCGTTTTTCGTCAAATCTTGTTTCCAGCGCCTTTCTCACCTTAGATCCGGTCGAATTCTGCCAAAAACACAATTAAACAACTTCAATCTCGAGTTTTCCAAAAACCCAAACCTTCAAACTCTGATCTAGAGCGAACGAGAGCTCACCTTCGAAAATGCTCTCTACAAATGTTGATCTACTCGTCGAGACGAAGAGTTTGACACTAAAATCACTTCGAACAGACGTCGTTTGGCTGGCGACAATTTTTCACCACTCTGTGTCGTCTCTCTTTCTCTCTGTCCCCCTTTCTTTCTCTCTGCCGAAGAAAACAATCAGGTTTTTGGAAACTTGATTATTTTTAATTGTTATTTACTTTATTATTTATAATAAAATTATTTATTTTTTTTAATTTTTATATTAAAATTATTTATATTATTGATATTAATTTTATTTAATAATTTTAATTTTTCGATTGTTAATTTTTTTCTGAGTAATTTTTTCGTTAAATTTTAATGTCATTTACCCGTAAATTAATTTATTTAACTTACGCGATCACTAGTAACAAATCTTATTAAATTCTTTAAATTATACGAACGTGCTACGCGTAGCCAAAAATTTGTAGGTTGCACTCTTTTTAAAATTACACATAAAATTCGCGAAAAATTTACACGAAATCTACCTTCAGTAAATTTTTGACGGATTTTACATCTACCCTGCACATTGATAAAAAGAATGCACAAAGCTTCAAGCTAAGTGAAAAAAAGGTTAAGCTATATTTTGGAGAAAAGTTGACAGATCAAGCATCAACTTCTCTGAAATTAGAAGAAGCAAGATAAAGCATATGACAGTCACGCTGATGACTTTAAAACCAATTGTTGGTTGGGAGGCAATTCAATTTTACATATTCTTTTTAGATTTAGAAATTCAATAAAATTATGTTGATGGTACAACATTTACCGCTGATTCTGCCATTAAATCAAAATTCATATTTTGATATTTTTCCTTTTGTCTATTGCCTATAAATGCTACATCAGTGTGAGAAAAAAATCATATCGCCAGTTCAAATTCCTAATCCTGTGCAAAAAGTTTTGTTGCTTCCACATAAAAGATCAGATCAAAAAGCTTTGGAAAGAAGCCATCTTCACTCTCAACCCCACCAGAATTTGTTTCAGAGGACACCAAAATCTATTTTGAGCAGGGAGTACAGTAGGAAACCTTCACAGATTAGAAGGGCTTTGTGTTTACTAATGGTGAATCCATGGGTTATCCAAGATATATAGCTTCGATTATTCAGCTGCACAACTGGAAAACTTTCTGCGCTCAGCTAGAGGATGTAATCGTTAATCTGTTTTGTGAATTTTATGCTAACTTTGTAGGAGATCATCCAGAATCAGTCCGAGTATGACACGAAAATGAAAAAATATGAGAATCTATCAACAACTCTGTTTACAACATAGGGGAAGTGGAGGATGAGTTTTATGCCCATGCTGATAATCACTCACCTAACTTCATCGAGGCAGTTTTGAAAGAAATTGCAGAATTAGGTTTAGAATGGACCACGTAAAAAACAATATCCTTTTTTTTCTTCTCTCGCATTCCCTTGCTACCAAAAGCTAGAGTATAGTATCAATTTGTTAAGAATCACATTTTACTTTCTTCTCATGGGAAAAATGTGTCTAATGACAAGGTAGTTTTACTTTATTACATTATGACTGGAAAATACATTAATATTGTCATGATAATATATCGGACCCTCTGAGCTGCTACTCTTAAGGGGAAAGGGCAGTTCTTATTTCATTCATTAATAACAAGATTATGTGAACAAGTTAGAGCGACTTATGAGGCAAATGAAGAGAGACTTAGCAGAGCTATTAAACATGTGACATATAACATAATGATTGATGAAGACGTTGATGAGGAAGAAGCACCAAGATCCAAAAAAATCGAGAGACAAAAATGCTGAAAGCAGAGCTGCAACGTCAAAAGAAAACATTATCTACCCACAAAAATTATGAAAGACTTACGACTTATTTATGATAAACTAACAAGGCAACAAAAAACCTTAGCTATCAACAAAGAATGAGTCAACAAGAATTGCAACAATTTCTCATTAACGAAAAGATCACCAAAATAAAAAACAAGAATAAGGTATTCTGGATTATACCAAATTTAGGGATCAACCCCTAACCGCCAACTTTGTTAAGTGGATCAACCAAGAAAATGCATACATTTTCTCGCTTCCCCAGTATCTTGTTCGTGGATTAAGACTTAGAAACTAACAAAGATGAATGAATGAACTCCAGGGAAGTACTTATTTACACTTCATACTTTATTTTTTATGGCAATGGGGGCTCCGTCAAGTATAAGTTTGGGAGTATTAGTTATGGGGTAGGAGCATAGGTTAGAAAATGGTTCAGTTTATTTTGTGATAGTTGGAGTTTCTTTTTAATTCAATGAAAAATTTAAATTTCTAACCTATTAATCCTTTGAAAATCAACACTTTCTTTTATTTATTTATATATATATATATACACACGCGCACACATATAAACTTAGAATTGTCTCTTTGTTAATAATTTTCTCTCCACGAAATATAATTTCTTTCTAGCTTGCTTAGAGATATCATCTTACGAAGATCTAATAATTTATATGCTGATAATAACTAATTGATGTTAACATAAGAGAACTAGAGGTCGAAGATTCCTTTAAAAGAAATAACTTTGGCGGGTTTTGTCTGATTTTCTATTAATATTATTAATAAAATAATAAAAATTTTATATAATAATGCTGGCTATTTTCTAATGTACTTGCAATCTCGAGTGAGTTATTTAGATATACTATTAGTAGAATTTAATTAGAGGAATTAGGGAAAGAACTCCATTACAATAATATTAATTATAATCTGCTATATCATTCTAGAACTATTTATATTTATGTGATACTACCAAGTAATTTGAGTATTTAATCAATAATGTTGTCAATCGCGTCAAAATGTAGTGTGACTTATAAGAAAAAGTCAGTAATAAGAAAATCAATATCCCCTTACTTGTTACAAGAAAAAAATCTTTATAATCTAGTTATCTAAAGAAGATACGAAGAATTCAGTCATTTATAATATGTTATTAGGTCTAGTATGAGATTATTGAATTTAAAAAGTTGTAGAAATATTTGAGCGCATACGTATTATGAAAAGTTATTATTTGGAATGATAATTTTGATGTGTTAGTGTGAAGTTTCCATAGGATTACAACGTTTAGATACTTTCCTAATAATGTTTCATTTAAATCATATAATCTTTCATCTATCTTTCTGTGCATCACTCGAGCACGAGTAATAATTTAAATTTATTTTGAGTTAATATTGTTATGTAAAAGATTACTTGAATTGAGTGTTATAAATTATTTAAGTCGAAATTATATAAATTGTTATATCGTTGGTTATTTGAAGAAATAATTGATTTTACTATATTTTTAGAAAATATCATTAAAAAAATTTCTCCTATAATGAATTCTATAAATATGGGCTAAGACTTTATGTTGGTTTGGGGACGAAAGTATTTGTTAAAAGAATTAGATTACTTGCTATGATTATTTACATTTGTTCGAATAAATTATTATGATCATTATAATTAAATTTATTTATATCGACGAGCAAAATTGATTACACATATTGTTATTGTATTGAAAAATATGTTAGAATTTTTATCTGCATAATAATTTATCCAGATCAAATTTTGCGAAGATATTATCATTCAATTTGTATGGATTCTAGAATAAAGCGTTATTGAAGTTTTTATTATTTTTTCTCTATCTATAAATTGAAAAGAATAATAAAACAAATCACCAAGCAATTCGAAGGAACCCTAGTCATTACATAATTCTTAATGTACGAACGAATGGTTTAGCCGTCCTTAATTTCAGTATTGAATTTATTGAACAAAAAAAATCAACAATGACCAATATTTTCAACATTAATTCTAACTCATTTTAGTTTACTATCTTATTTTTAAATTTATATAAAAAAATCAAGTATTTAATGTTACATCTGTTATTGTTTTACGTAATATAATTTGATTAAAATTATACTCGCATGTTCGACTTGTACTTATTCTTTATTATTTTGTCAGTGACACGGATTTTTCACTAACAAGCATTCAGATTTTTGAAATATGTTGCAGATGTCGATTGGACTATCAAGAGATCGACAAGGATGGTAGGCTGGATATTAAAAATATGACCATGACATCTACATCGCGGTAGCTCAGAAGAGACAAGTGGTCAACTAGAACAATTCAGAAATCTCTACAAAGGTCATGAAGAGGTTGAACCATTTATAGATGTGGTCAACCAGAGCTCCTAGAAATTGAAGGCGTTAATAAATATAAGCACTCTCTGTTATGCGAAATAACAAGATTTTAAAAACCTTACTGACGTGCTGTGCATTTATTTTGATAAAAGTAGCTAGCCTCTCATACTCTATCACTCGAGATTTTACATCCGAGAGAGTTAGCTTTTATTGTCTTAAACATTTTTAATATTTATTGGTACATTTAATGTGAAAAGAGAAAAAACGCGAAGCACTTAAAAACTATAAGAGTTCAATTAACATATGTGAGTTCGGACAAGGAGAATGATAATGTCCTGGAATAGTTATAAATAGTCGACTTACACCTAAAATCTCATTAGTTGCAACCATAAGAATTATTGAAAAGAAATTTCAAAGACAAATCTTCAAAAAAAAGTGTTGAAGCACAAACGTAAATAGTTTAGCTGAACCACATAAATAACGTGGTTGCAATCTCTCTCTTTACTATTATTGTTTTGTTTTGTTTTGTTTGCATATTATATTTAAGCCATATAATTAGAAGAGAAAATATATAACTTAGATAGCAAATTAAAAGAATTTTTAATCACAAGAAAAAATTAGATAATCGAATTCAAACCCTCCCCTCTCCCCTCTTTAGATTAAATCGATGCTACAGTAAACTCATCGCGGGATTCCAAAAGTAAACCCTTTCCTAGTTGAATAAAAACACATTCTTCTATTTCCATAAATATTCTTCTCATCTTGGAAAACACAATCTGTTAAAACCCTCAAACTCCTCAATTCAACTTCAAACTAGGCTAGTTTCCCTGTAAACCCACTTTTAGCAAAGGAGTTAGTGTCAATTTCGTAAAGAACACTGCGACACAGAAAGAAAAATACGGGGCCTGCCCAGAAGTTGACTTGATGGTCCACGGCGGATAACCCGAGACATCATAAATTTCGATATGAAGCAGATCGGGAATGAGAAAAATGTTTTGTCGAATGCCTGTGGCACTAGTCAGCCAGGTGATCCTTCCATTTGATAAATTTGCAGGCAACAACAAAAGTGTTGTCTGTTCATTTTTAATATATGTAATTTAAACATACCAGCAATTTACATTGCTTCCTTGCAGAGATTCAAGTAAATGGACTAAAAGTATGGACGATCATGACTTGGTTTAGTCATCGACTTGGGGAAATGAACCGGCCTCAAGGGAAAATCATTGAGGAATCAACCCGACTTAGTTCTTGAACCAATGTATTAAAATTTTGACTACAAATATGATATAAGAGTGTAGGGTAATGCGTTTGTTTGTAAATAATATTGTTTTCGTTTGAAGAAGCAAAAGTTAACCTGATTAGTTTTCGCACTTATGTTATCATTAATAAAATATGATTTTACGAACGAACATCACCGCATGTCCTCAACGTTATTATTTTGGATAGGATCGAATACAAATATTTTTAATCGATAGATAGAGTGGGTTCGAAGCTATCTTAGAAACTGATTAAATAAAATGAAACATCAGCGTAGAAAAGTTACATAGCTCTCCATTTCAAAATTCGGATCTTCCCCAACTAGTGAGTTTCTTTAATACAATGTTTTACGAATTCAAATTTTAATTCTTTAAAGTTGGTTATTTTACCTATTCAACGCCATTTTTCTTCGTGGAGTATCTCAAATTTTGATTTTTTTTTAAATTACTCAAAATATTAATTGAATAACTCAAGCCTCTAACTCCAACGTCACCTCTACCCCGCACTCTGGCGGCGGCAGCAACGTTCCCTCAGCCATAATCAAAGAGCAATCCAGGCATCATGAAAATCTCCTCCTCATCCGAAACCCACCAATATTCCGACGTCTCCGCCGCCATTTCTTCTGCGATCAGAGGCGTTATGACTGATGTTTATGATATCATTGGCGTTGAATTATTTAAACTCAACCCATCAGATTCCAACTGCTGGAACATCTGTGCCGCCTCTGCTGCCTTTTGGATGTGTTTAGCGGGTGCGGCACTGGCAGCCGACACAGTGAGTCTCAATTCAAACAGGCTGACCGGCCCCTCAATGCCAATGCCGCCACGTCGTGGGCCGAGCTGCCATCACGGCGGTCGGAAAAGTCCCCAACCAAATCCTGGACTTCCTATTAGTCTCTCTCACCTCACTCACCCACTTTCCGGAATTTCTTCTCATCACTTCCCTGTAAACCGAATGTCTCGTCTCCTTAAACTTCTTCCTCCCCGCCTTCCTCTTCGGATGCTCCGATGTCAACATTACCTCCTCGTCTGAAAAATTCGCCGGCGGAGACCTACTACTGTCGGAGCTCGAAACTTCCGGCGAAAAGTCATGCAACCCAATGGAGAAATTTAGGAACAAACACAGAAATTTTCAAAACTCTCAACACCTAAATTCGTTCCCTCGCTGAATTCAACATCTCAAGTAATGATCTCGATGACTAAGATTGACCAAACACAATCTTATCAACAATTTGAGTTTAGTTTAAGTTTCTACTGCTGAGCTTCTGAGCTCTGAATTTGCCAAGTAGGGAATAAAGAAGGGGAAATTTGCAGTATATATAGGTCAAGTGTGGGACGTTTTGGGGAACTGAAAGTGGGGTATGGATATGCAAAGGTGGGAACATTTTAAAAGTAGGAAAAGGTCGGGACAAAAGAGGACGACACGGCGAGAGGAGGACGATGAGGAGCCAGGCTGTGTATCCAGTGTCGTTTCAGTGTTTAGAGAGAGAAATAAGAGATGAGGGTTGAAGCCACTTGGCCTAGTTGGGTGCAAACTTCAGTGTCTATAACGTGTGCACGTGGATTTTGCCATTTTCTTTTGTTTTGCAGGCACGTGTTTCTTTAACTATAAATTTACGTTCTAATAAATTTTTATTTTAAATCTTTTACAATATAATGTGATTTTAATGCATCATTCATAATATATACTAATCCTACTTTGTCATAATTATTCAAATAAATGGCGTGTTAGAATACACGATCAGAATGTACACATCAGCATTCTATTGAGATAAATTGATCTCCTTACAAAATTAAAAAATGTCAAGAGTGAGATCGTTGGAGTTTAAAATCATATTAAAAATTATTACAAGAGTTTCAAATCAGGTTAAATCACTTGATTAATTAGAAATTATAGTATACACATGTTGGATAAATTGACGATAACATCTGAATTGCTAAGATTTGAAATTTACGTATTCGATTTGTCAAAAATATATTTTAACGTTTAATACGTAAAATAACTTGCAAACATAAGCTTCGAATGCCATTTACAAATTAGTCAACAACTCAAATATGACGGGCAAAAACACCCATGCGTCCTCCATAATCTAACACCGCAAATTTGATCAAAGTTATTACGAGAAATGAGTTATTATAATTGTTTTATTTGTATTTTATATTTAAAAATCGTTCAATTTTTCTTATTACATGATCATGTTTCAGTACTCCACACTAATATCGTTGTCGTGTTTAAATTTTGGGTAAACGATAATGTAAAATTTTAATTAAAAAGATGAAATAGCAAAAATTATGATTTTTTAAAGAGTTGAAGTGGTAATATAAGTAGATAAACAAAGCCATGGAAGAGAGAGAAAGCATAAGTGCCACGTAATAAGAGAGAAAATAGACCTTTTTACAGTGACATCATAGTTGACTATGAAGAATGGCTTAAGATCTGCTCGAGAAATTAATTAATTATTAATATTTTCACGTGTCTAATTTTTATTAATTCTTTGGACACTTGTGGGTCCTGCGTAGTGTTTCCTTGGGTTTAAATTACTATTTAATGCAAACTTGCCAAATATTTGTTTATGATATTAAATATCTCTAAAAATAATAAAAATTAATGTTCGCATGTGTGCCTCCATAAACTTAAAAGGATAACTTTTATGGGTAGATGTATTTTGCACAAGATTAATTTTGACATAATTTCTTAATAATTTAATTTTTCAGCATAGTTTCTTTACAAGAAAATTGAAACTAATATTTGACTATTCGTATTTTATCGCACCAATTTAAAATAAACTAAGTTGCGTGACCAAAACAATGTATTTAAGGAAATGATGACTTAATATGAATTAAGAATAATTGTTTTGATAATAAATGTAATTATTTGTATATATTATCCTAAGTTGTTGATGATTATTCAGTTTAAATTGTTGATCGAATATATATTTGAATACATTATATTTTTAAGTATATAAAATATGTACACTTTGAAAATGGGTATTTGGATTTATTAATATCTTTATTAAGCTATGCATAACAAAGGATAAAATTATGATACAAGACTCAATTGAAAAAAATCAAAGTGACTAATATCACTTAATATGAAGTGTGGGCACCCAGTCCCGAGTTATATGCAAAATAGAAGAATTTGCAGAAATCTAATCTAGAGAGCTGTTTTTAGTTAGGGAAGAGTCAATACCTGGTATCTTTGATGAAACAATTCCATATCAAAATAAAAAATATTTAAATGATGAGTTAGAAAAGGAGATGGAAATTCTAAACTTGGAGGAAAATAATTGTGAAGCAAGCTCGTCTTAAGAAGATTACTTCCAATGCTTTAGAAATAGTTCCTATTGAAGCAAATCAATATGACCCGCCCAAGGATTAGATGTATGTTAAAAATCATGTCATGGTTAAAAATTACGATTCAATTAGGTCTTATTTGGCTTGATTCAAAAAAGAAGAGTTAAAAAGGAAGAGCATTTATTTTGAATGACTAAAGTCCAAGGAACTAAACGTGAAAGCTCGAGTCATTCGACACCTCATCATCCATTGTTGATTCTTGAAGAGAAATTGGATCTTTTGGCAACATACTTCTATAGTTCAATTACTAATTTGAGAATCGTCTTCAAGATCGAGCCTCCTCATTAGTGTGCTTTCAAGCTAAAACTAACTCTATATTCGACACTATCAATCATCGTCTTAAGGAGTTTATTAATAATCGTTGGACCAACACATTCTCTTTAGAGCCTCACCCCCTAGCTGATTCTAGTGACTCTCCATCGACTGATGTTGAACCCGCTTTCGACGTCTTGGCATAGACTTAATCCATTTTTCAGTTTTTGTACTTGATTATTTTTGGATTGTAAACTTTCTATGCTTAGTTAAGTTTGAACCTTGAATATACTTGTTTTTTGTGCTTCTTCTTGATTTGTGATTTCCATCTTTGCCCCTTTTGATTTTATTTCTCTATGCTTGATGACTTATATTACTCTGAATTTGTGTATTTTCTCCTATTTCTCCATAACCTTTTACTATGATATACTTTTGATTCCATAATGTAATATATTGGTTTAAATCTTATTTGTATGCTCTAAACTTTGTTTGTGTGCTTCTCTTCACCATGTTTACTGTGATGGTTAAAAAACATTTCTGCATTGGTCTCGAATTGGTATATCTTTAAAATGATAGATTTTTTTTTTATCATGACTGAGGTGAAAAGAGAATACAAGGATTACTTAGGCATTTTTATTTTTTTACGAAGAGCGAGAGGACACAAAGGGCGAGAGTTTTAATGAAAAAAACGTTTTTAGATTATAAATCAAAATATATTTTAAGAGGGAGTATTTTGCCTTATCTATATGCTCTGATACTTTTTGATATGATGCTATTTTATCTTTCTTACCATGACAAAGAGTTAGAGAATTATATATGGGGGGCAAGGGCAAGAATCGTATGAATTGCATATGAAATTGTATGAAGTTATATATGAAGGAGAAGAATCATATGAATTGTACAGGAACTATGTGAATTATATATGAGGGAAGAGAATAACATATGAGGAGAGAACGCACTAAAGGAAAAATTACTAAATGGGAAGTATGTTAATTCATCTTTAATGCATGAACTAACGATGAGATGGTAAATTTAAATGCAAACTTAGAATAAATTTTATTATCATCAAAAAGTGAGAGATTGTTAGCTTAATTTGAATTAAGCATAGTTATGCTAGTGATAAGTGTAATTATTTGAATATATTATTATAAGTTATTGATGATTATTATGTTTAGATTGTTAATTTAGTACATGTTTGAATATTATATTTTAAAGTATATTGAATATATTCACTTTGGAAATACACTTGAAAATAGTTATTTCAAGTGATAAAATTATTGAAACTTATTTTCACTTTGGAATATAAACTCAAGTTTATATCTTTGTCGATTGAGTTCTATAAACTTGAGTTTATATTCTATAAACTTGAAAACAATTTTATCATTTGCGACAATCATAAACTTGAAATAAACTCAATAAAATTATGATGCAAACTCAATAATTTTATCACTTGAAATAACTGTTTTATCACTTGAAAAATGGAAGAGTTTATATTCACGACTCTTCCATTCTTCAACACTTCCATTTTTCATACTTTAACTTGTTTTCACTTTGGAATATAAAATAACTTGTTTAAGGAGACGAGACATTCCATAAAGTACTTGTTTTTACTTTGTCAATTGAGTTCTACATCATAATTTTATCATTTGCGACAATCATGGAATAGTTTATTATATAAATTCAATAATTTTATCACTTGAAAAATGGAAGAGTTTATATTCATGAGTTTAAACTTGTTTTCACTTTAGAAACTCAAGTTTATTGAAAACACTTCAAAAAAATTGCTTTCAGCAAATGATAAAATTCTGATGTAGAACACAATTGATAAAGAATAAAGTGTTGAATATCACTCTTTGCTGAGTGCTCTGTGGCGAAGTGCAAAAGTCCAATCCCAAGCCATATGAAAAATGGAAGAATTTATAGATGCTTAGTCTCGAGAGCTATTTTTGGTCGTGGACACCTCCAACGATCATTTGGTGGCATTAGCAAAAGCCCAAACCCGAGTCAATTTTTCTAAGCTTAACTTGCTGACAAGACCTGAAGATAAAACTCTTGCAATGCATGCTTAAGAAAAATGCATAAGCATAGTCCCGAGGCAATGTTTTTCGAAATTCAAATAGTGGAGGCCTGGAAAAAAATACAGACACCTAGAGCAAGCACCTGAAAGGCTCCTAAAAGTCTCGTTTAGAGACAAGAACTTCAAATTGATGCTTCTGTAAACGCATGATCACGCTTTGCAGATGGCTGGTGGGGTAGGCTCCCACCTAAGTTACAGAAACCCATTAGCTCTTTGATATCTCTAATGGACATATAGTTGATGCTTGGTGACAGCCAAAGTGTGCATACTGCTCGAGAGTTCTGAATGCCACTATAAATAGAAACTCGCTCTACCATGCAACAAACAAGGAGCTCTCTACGCCAAAGTTCTACCTATTCACTTGCTGATATTTATGTCTTCATTCTTGAGCTAGAAGTCCAACTTCTGCAACTCCTAAACTTGATATTATTGATCTTATAGAGAGTTTAGTTCTGTATTTAATCTTTGAAACTAAGAGGATAACACTCTTGAAGGGTCGGTTAAGATTCGATTGACACTTGCAAGATCAATAAATGAAAATAGTGATGTCTTTGAAGAGCTATTGTAAAGTTCGACTGACACCTGAAAGCTCAATAATTTGTAACTGAGAGAGTTATATTAAAAGGAATCTTCAAGAAGCAACCCTGGCTGGGGGATGCTTGCAACATTGGTTGAACTGCTTTAACAAATCGTTTACATTCTCTTCCTCCTCTTTACTTGCTTTTATTATTGCTTGAGTATTAGACTTATATAATCCATTGAGTGAGGAATTTTATAATTAGAGGTAACAAACGATCAAACTCTTAATAACATGAAAAAGTTCAAATAACCTAATTCCCTTCCTCCTACCCATATTAGGTTATATTGATTGTTATGAAAAACAATAGTCGAAATCATGCAAGTAGGAATTAGGGTTTGGGGAAAAGTAGTGTTGAATGTCATGAGTTCATTTATTAAGTGGTAGGTTAAGAAGAAATCCGAGGAAGAGGAGGAGGGGGTAATGACTTGTAGTGTTATAATGTTCTGATTATGTTTAATACCTTTCTTATAATAAGAGACGAAACCAAAAATGTAAAAGTAAAACTTAAAAGAAGTATGGTTATCGTTGTGCATTACTATGGTATTATAATAGAAGAGGTGATGGCCATATAATAAAACATAGCTAGAGATGTTATAAACCTTAAGGAGTTGTATTGTGTTTTATTCTTTTATTTTTAGGCTCAAGCACTTGATGCATTTATTTTACTTTATCCAATGGACATATTTTTGCAATGTTAGATTTATAATTTCTTTGTAAGAGTATTTCAAGTCTTCTAAATAAATATTTATTTTGAATATACTTAAATTAATATGAAGTACTAGGATAAAAGCTAAGTTAATTATTATTTAAATCTATACTTCATCAACATGTGGCGACTTGGAAGTGAGTCAAGACAAGACATCCAATCTTTGAAGAGGTACCTTCTAACCCAACGCAAGACATGGTCCATGTTTACAATGAAAGACTTAAAACTCAATTTAAAGTCATTGATCATGCGAGATGAGTTGAAATCTACAAATGATAACAGAAATATAGAGATAGTGTTATAATAAAAAAATCCACAAGTTACTGTACACAGAAGAATAAAGCATCCAATACCCAATCTAATTATACAAAATGCAAAGAAAGTAAAAAAATCTAATTGCTCACCAAATGAAGAAATTGAACACTCTAAAAGAAAAAGGAGAAGATGAAAGAGAATGCAACTACTCTTCATCCTAGCCACCATGATTCTTTCCTAGAAAAATAGATAATCTTTTTGGGACGATTGACTAAATTCAATAAGAATTCTAATATCATATCTATTGCATGAGAAAACTATGTCAAGTAGTTTATCAGCTAAAATTGAAGAGTTGTTAAAAAGGAAAAGAATGGATTTATTCAAAATTTCTTACCACTTAAAAATGAGGCTCGGTGAACCATCGATAGCGTGAGTTTTAAAAACAATGTCACATACAGTATTGTAGCTATATAGAAAATAGTGTCACCACTATTTTCGTAGAAAACAGTTTTAGTGAAAATAAGATCACTCACCAACCTTGTTCCCAGGAAAAAGAGAAATGATTGTCTGGATACCAATCAAAACCTAAAACTCTAGCTAGGTTTAAAGATTTAGACTTGAGGACACGATATCGAAAGCTGCCCCACAATATCAGACGTCTAAACAAAAACTTTCACGCAATAGATGATATGTATCCAACAAATAAATCATCAGTCCAAAACAATTTGAAACTCTCTTCATAGTATATTATGAGATATCATGCATGTTGAAAATAAAAGTACAAAACAACGTACATATAATATAAAAACTCAGATGCTACTAGACATGACATGTCGGGGTTTTTTTATATGATCTATAAAAAAATAATGGTTTTTGAAAACCATGATGCATGTGCGGATAATGTAAAAGAAACTGCTACCTCTATGAGGATGAGTTTTCCTGTTGCTAGAAAAGATACTCTCAAAATTAGGTTCAAAGTTAGTGAACTCATTGAAACCTAGAACAATATCGATACAAAAATCTCTTTTAAAATTCTAAGGACAATGATGAATCTACTTTCAGCAAGAGAAAAACGAATGAACGAGGAAAAATTTCATGAAAACCCAATATTCAATCGACTGATCAGCATCTAGGGTCGACCAGAATAACATCATTTGTAGTTGACCAAACTTTATTATGGGGTCGACCTTTGATGTCATGGGTTGACAACCCAAACAAGGTTCAGTCAAACAGATGTGACTTCAAGCGACTGAACTATAACCATAATTTAGAGATGTAATGAGACGACGAATTGTCCCACAGATCGAAAACAAAACTCGAAGGTAAAACTTTCCTCTTATTTCCCTCGACTCTCTTTCAATTACGAAATACTTTAATTTCGAAGAACATAAAAAATTACTCAAAATTTATTTATTTAAAATATTGGAGGATTTTTCACAGCAAATACACTTTGTAGGCTTAAACTGATTTTTATGCAAAAATGAAATCCATTCCATACTAATTCCGCCCCATCAAAGTTTTTCACGAAACTTTATAGTTTAAGTCCAAAATTAACCAATAAAAACTTATATCTTCTCTCGGAATAAATTATTTTTAATGGTTAAGCATTAGAGACATGAGATACGAATTTGATTTGTAGCTCAACTTTTCAAAACAACTAGTATGATTATCATGCTAAGATGAGTCACTAAGGTTGTGACTACCCATTCATTGAAGGAAAGAATGGCCGGGAGCCTGAGTTAGATTAGAAAACTTGCACAAACCCATCACTTCGTAAAGTAAAGGAGATCATTGCATAAATAAAAAGTGTTTTAGTGACTAATGCAATGTTTTTTTAGATAAGAATTAAGAATAAATGCAGGCGAGTCCCAGCTCAAACAAGACAACATCTTAAGATGACTATTAATTCTTCAATCCAAAACGTGTAATCACAAATAGATGGATATAATAATTTTGTCCCTTCAAAAGAAGATAATAAAGTAGACTGAGTACAACAAAATTTGTATCTTAATGTCCATCACGGTAACAACCTTTTTTTAGTTTTTCTAATTCTTTTAATTTTTTTTTAAATTTATTACACCAACTCTTTTATTCGGCAGAACCTAAACAAGTTAATATTTATTGGGCATCATTTGATCCACTGGTAAAATTAAATTATTTATATTAAAAATCATTATCTATGAATAATATTAAATATTATCGTGTGGACCATTTGTTCTTTTGAATAATTTTTAATTCCACTTCCTTTCTTCTTTTGGAAAGAAGAATAAAATTAGCATTTAATTCAGTATTTTTTTATTCATTATTATATGTTTTTGTATGATTATGCTTACCTTAATTGATTTAACAATATAATTAATTTTTTTTTACACTCATGGCAATGTACGATCAACTCATACATTGCATCTAAAGTTACCAAAAGGTACGGCTAAGATTATTAATTTATTTTAATTGTTTGTACCGTGCAATTATGTTATATGAGTACTTATGGTATATTAGTGAACAAGTAAAACTTTTATTTTTACTAAATAGTATTTTCTTGCCCACAAACTTAAACACTTATGAAAACATAAATGAACCATGCCATATTTTTATATCTCAAATATTCGATGGCACTATTCATCAACGATGACACTATAAATCAAATTAAATAATTTACACAATTTGAGTTCTACCGAGATACATCTAGACTTCTTTTTGTAGTTCAGGACTAATAAATTTCGGGTGCAAGTGTGAGTGCGTGGTACGATTTTAATTATAAAATCCTCGCAATTAAGGCATCCCGACAATTTCTTTAGGGGAGATCAAAATTGAGTTGAATGTGAATTAAAATAACCCATCTTGGCATGTGGTGTGACACTTTCAAAGTAGTGAGATTTTTAAAAGAGTTTTTCATTTCAACTTTGGTTGTTTTAGTTTTAAATTTAAATTACACCATTTTTGTCTTGCTTTTGAAGGGCCCTTCGCCTAATTCTCTTTCTAGAAATTCTCAAAAGGACAATATAGAAATATTTGTAGTTTGATTATTAGGGTAGTGTGGTAAAACCCCGACAAGTTGTATCTAACAAAAGAAAAAGTTGAAAATTACTTTTAAAAAATAGTTATCAAAAATAAAATTCTCAAAAGATAATTTAAAAATAAAAGATACAATAGAAGATTAATGCTATAATATTGGATAGCCCTTTAGGGTTTCTCTTTGATTTTTCAGCTGAAATAAGGGTTAGTTTGTCATGGATCTTTGTTAAGTGGAATGTCGACATTCAAAACGTCAGTGACGAGTGCCACCCTGATGTACTGTTAAAAGTAATTTTCAAATACGAAAAAGCAAAGAGATCGTATAACACCCCATAGTGTACATGTCTTGCTTTTCTCATTATTTTCTTTAATTTTTTTAAAACATAGAAATTGTGTCTTTGAAAATAGAACATATACAGCAGAAGACTATCAAAATATTTAAATTAAGATCAAAATATAAAAGAAAAAAAATGGTCTTTAAAGAAGTTCACAATTAAAACATTTTAATAGAATGGTTCTTAATCAAAAGCAAACATAATAATAACAAGTCTTAAAATAAAAATCTATTTAAAAAAAAAACATATTTCTTTAGCGATAATTCCATAGGTCAATCTCGCATTAACAATGTCGTAAACGCGTCTATGGGAACACATCTTCAACTGCCTCTTTCAGTTGTTTATTTAATTAATAAAGTCAATATCCCTACTTACATCACAAAATTCTCATATAAGTTTAACGCTCAATAAGAAATATGTAAATGCCATGAACATGTTATGAAGTTGGTAAGAACATTTGTTTCCTTTGAAGTTTTATTCTTTCTTGTTTTTTTCTACTTAACAGACTAGTTGTT
>CM039519.1:4349118-4391719 GCA_022433055.1 Begonia peltatifolia | reverse complement strand
ACATATCCTCAAAAACTTCAAATCATCAATATGGAGATAATAATCTATAGCACATCTAGAAAACATCAACATAACAATAAGAATATACATGTTATCCTAGCACTTTGTGATGTATGCCAAAACGTCAAACGCAAGGAACATTACTTACCTCGAATTCTTAGTACATAGACTTTTGTTTACGACGAATATCCTTCAACTTTGACTTAACTTACCCATAAAGTTGTCGCATCATAGAGAAAGAAAGTGAGGAGAAGAATCGTAATCAAAGGATTTTTACGGAGAAACCTTGACAATTATGAAAACCCTAACTGTCTCCTTCAAGCATGTATATCCATTTGTTTTTTGTTTGAAGGTCGAAACCTATTAGGTTTAGGCTTACTTTTAAGATTCTACGGAAACAATGGGGCAGCTCGCGCGTTTCAGATGAAATAACGTATCTTTAGGATTAGGTTTAACGTGTATTTTGATTGTATAAATTAATACAAAATTGATATTTAAATAGGATTCAAACAAACCCTAAAATAACGGTAGATAATTCAAATAACATTAAAATATAAGAAACCCTAATAAGTTTTTAAATATAAAATTTAGAAACCCTAAAACGTCAAAAACCTAAAAAATGCATTTTTAGAAATTTTGGGCGCGGATGGCTACATAACGATTTCTGCTATCGCGCACTACGCCCCTCATGCGCGTCTACCACATGCGTCTGTGCGCATGTTATTTTTGCTTAGATATTGGAATTTTATAGCCTCAATCATGATTTGCGGCTCATGACACTAGTTGTGATCATCAAGCCAAACAAACACGATAGGAAATAAATTGATTGAACTATAATATAATTTGAGAGAGTTACTTCTGAGGGAAAAAAATGGAGGTGGATTAGCTAGTTATTTTGCGAAAATAGCAAAATAGCAGTATGTTAAATACACTAAATTAGATTTATATACATAACTATCACTATGATTAAGTTAACTATCTTATATCCAACTGAAATAATACAATCTCACCTCACGTGACTTAATTTTTATAATCATATTATAAAAATATATTTTAAATATATATATATACACACACATGCAAACACTCATCACGAGATTTGACAAGTGACATAAAATTTAAAGAAATTTAATTTAAACTATTCACTGGATCTTTGAATATTAAAAACCAATACATTTCATTTCATTGCGAATGTTTATATATACGTAATGAGATAAAATGTATAGGCTTCATAATATTTGAAGATTTCATCTTTAAATATGCCATAAAATAATTTTAATTATATTTCTTCAAAATTTATATCATATGTATATAATATATATGTAAATTTAGAGTTGTATAAATAATTATAAAATTTTCATGAACTTTATTAAGTAAATTAATATGCAAAGTAAAACTAGTTAATAAAACTTTATTTATTTCTTAAATAAAATAAAATTTCATTATATTGCTTGTTGGACACAAATGTGCCAACAATAAAACAAATTTATTAATTTAGTTCTTTTATATATTTAACTTGGAAATTCCTACACCCTAAGAAAATACTTTCTTTTTATTAATAAAATCCAAAAAATATGGGGAAATTTGGATCCAATTTTGCATCTTAAATTAATCAACGACACACTCTCTCTATAAATTTGCTTTCTGTTTCTATTTTAGAGTTTGGCGATTCGATTTTATTCTGTCCTCGTTAAAAAAACTTGCGATGTGATATAAACTTTAAATTTAATTATATATTTCTCAATTTGGTTCCAGGGTTTTGCTGGATTTGATCAGTGTTTCACAAGAGTTTTCACACAAGGCTTTGTTCATAACTTAGCTGCAAACCCAAAAAAAGGAATTAGAAGCAGAAAAATAGAAAAGAAAATAGGGGCGGAGTTAGCAATTTTTACCCCTTAATTAGCTGCAATACCATAATACCCACATGGTAGTGAGTGCTCGCTCACCCTATCATCTTATTCAGAAAAGAGAAACAAGGGAAGAAGAATAGTTCCGTACACCTTTTCGTGAACCTATCTCTCCCTCCACGTCCATGATCATGACTGAAAATTCTAGCTTTTAAGAGTAAGCTTTTCACTCTCTCTTCCCCTTTTTTTCATCGCCAAAGCTCATCTCCATTGAAATTGTCCGACGAGGAGTCAGGATACTGTATCCTCGGCGGGCTAACCATCATTCCTTCCGCCATATCAGCCAGCAAATTCGGCATGTTCAACAGAGCATCTTCATCCACATACTCTTGTCCGGCAGCCCATCGGGAATTCGTCCCGTCTTCGTTTCCCAATTGACCAGCCCTTGAGTTCCCTCCTGAAGTCGACGAGGGCTGCCGAGCCTCCGCAGCCCTTGCTGCAGCTGCCCTTATATCGTTGGCAGAAGTAGAAGCAGGAACAGGGTAGGAATACATCGAATCCGGGAAATTCAATGTCGTATCCGGCCCTTTTAAGGCCAGAGCCGCCACATCATAGGCGGCTGCTGCCATCTCTGGTGTGGGATAAGTCCCAAGCCAAATGCGTGTAGTTTTACGGGGCTCGCGAATTTCCGACACCCATTTCCCGCTCCTGCTCCGAACTCCTCGGTACTTAGAGTGGCGCCCGGATGGCGGTGGAGAATTCCGCCCACCAGAGGAGGAGCCACCATCTGGAGGAGGGTTTGAACTTGAACCAGAACCAGTAGAGTAGTAGGAAGAGTGTTGGTTCCCAAAATAGGACATTGTTTATGGTTCAAAACTGGAGTTGACAGCAACTCCTAAAACGAACACATTTACGAAGTGGGATTTGACTTGAAATAGTGTGCGTTTTTAAGGTTTATATGGAGTCTTCAAACTCTTGGACAGAACGTGGCTAATTCGCGGATCATCTTTTCATCTTTAAGACTTGCTTTTTATAATCCATACTTGCTGTTTAGCTGTCAATAAGCTGTTATATATATATATATATATCTATGTATATAACCCATCTCCATCTCAGCTAGTACAAACGAACTAGACAATTTCTTTTTCAAACACGTTTTTATTTGCATTTTCTTGTCAACTTGATAAATTAGCAATTATTTCTATTATATATATTATAGCAGCTGTTCTTCCCCACAGTAAATCAGGTTCCAATTACTTTTAGAAATTTTTTTATGAGGAATGTTGGTGGTTCTTAAGAGACAAACTGCTGTTTATATAATTATTATGTTTGCTTTGAGAAGCATGGTGGATCTTCGTTAGGGTGAAAGTCTTATCTCTTATTTATATTATAAAAAATATTAATTTTTTTTAATTTTTTTTTGAAGAATTTGATCAATAAGTTGGTCTACTTATAAGTGACGCATTAATAATATCAGGAATTCTCCTTTAAAGTTAAACACAGATTTAGATAAATAATATAAATATGAGTAGGGTTTTGCTTTTTGTCTACTATATAATTAATTACCTCCTAAACACGGGTTTGTACTTTATTAATTAAAAAAAAATAATGAAAGTGAATTCAATATTTTATCAAATCAACACGGCAAGTCAAAATTAATTTAATGTTTTGAGTAAATACATTTGTCAAATAATTGAATATTGTATGGGACACAATTTTCTAAATTTTAAATTCAATGAATTTTGAGTACTTTTTTTGATTTTTGGCACTGTGGTTGTGACAATTACAATAAAGTTAGATACAATGTTTCATATTCTATACCCATAAATATCAAAGAAGTAAAAGAAGAAAAAAACAGTGAAGCATTTATTATTAACCTGCTGGTGAAATATTCCTGAATATAAAATAAATAAATAAATAAATAAATAAAAAAGGAGTGAATTGTACCTTATACATATATTAAGGTACCGACACTCATACACGCACTATCATTTAAGTCTACCAGTCCCATTTATTTTAGTTTATAAGTTCATGAATTTGTTTATTTATTTAGATATTTATTTTTTAAATTATTAAAAAAATTAATAAGAGGACAAAACTATCAAACTTTTAGATTGCAAGTTGGTATATTTATGTATTGATGATTCCTCCGCTGTTGAAGTTAGTTTCCTTATCTCAATATCCTGAAACTATCTTTATTGCACTGAAATACTTACGATTTTCTCTCTCTACCTTCTCTCTCGTCTCATCGATGGAAGCTCTTAAACTTGCTATTCCCATTTTCACCTCATACCCACTTTCTCTCCCCTCAAAATTTCTCAAACCCTCCAGGGTTTCAATCAGACCTCCACCCCCTGAGTTCGATTTTAGGTTGGAGATAATGCAGGATTCTAAATCCACCATAGCCAACATTCACCCTGATTTGCTTGATTTGGCTGACAACGGGACTTTGGTTGTGGTCGAGAAAACACGGTTTGGACCGGTGCCGGAGTGGAGAGCCAGGTTTGTTGAGCCGGATGAGATATGGTTGGTCGGAACTTTGCACATTTCGCCTGAGTCGGCCAGTGATGTGGAGAGGGTTGTAAGGACAGTGAAGCCGGATAATGTTGTCGTGGAGCTTTGTAGAAGCAGGCAAGTTATATAAATTGCTTGGAATTCAGTTCCTATTTTTGTTGATTATAATTATGTTTTTGGAAATCAGTTTCGAATCTGTGGTTGAAATAATTTTATTTTAACTATTTATCATTTATTATAATTATTTTATGTGTACAATGTATTTTTTAATATTAATATTTTTTGTGTTAAATAATAAAAATAGTAACTAGCCACATCTTAAGTTAAGTTGAAGCAGAGATTATTTCCAGAGCTGGGATTATGTATACTTCCGACCACTCTGAAAACAACAAAGGTTTAAGATCGAACATGTTCGCTTTAACGGGGAGTGGATTTTTCGGAGCCCTCGGCCGAAGCATAAACTTAGGTAAAAGTTTAGATGTTATGTTTATATTTGGAAAATGTTCATCAGAAATAGTTTATTAAAAATAGTTTCTGAAATGAAATGCATTTTATGTATTTGTTTTTCTCAAAATAATTCATTCTTTTTCTAGATTTGTACAAATTTAGTGATTAATCATTGCATTTAAAATGTTCAGGAGGACAATCTGCTCTTGCATTACGTCTTCTTTTGGCCATTTTTTCTTCAAAAATCTCTTCAGATGTTAATCGTGCTTTCGGCGATGAGGTATTTTTTGAGATTCCTAAAACGGGAGAACTTTGCACATTTTAATTCTCTTCAATTTCGATTGAGATGACTTCAAAATAATATAATCAAACCTTTATATAAACAAAATAGTTAAGTGAAAACGTGTGAAATGTTGAAGTTACTTTCAACATGTATTTCAATTAGCTACAAAATAAACAACAATTTCGAGTAACGTCTGATTTTAACTCACTTAATTTATCGTGTGACATAATATTTTATCACACATTCAAATATATTTCGACCATTGCTAGACATTTGACATTATCATGTGTTGTTTAAACGCATCTTAACACCTCCTCATATTTTGTCACACATTCATACTATATTTTGACCACGATTAACGTACGTACATTTGACATTTTACATTATCTCATGTTATTTAAACGCATCTTCTCACCTCTAGCTCCTCGTAATTAAAAATGTTGATAAATTCTTGAATGACTATAATTCTTTGCACTTATCACATTTGTCGGTGCATACACATATTGCTCTTCAATCTTGTTCATCTTCAACGGCCATTTTTTTTGTTGAAATGGTGTCAAAGCTCGATATTCTTTGATATTGCATGAAAAATTAAAGTTGTTGTCACAATTATTATAGATATATTATGACAACAAATTATTGTAGGAGTTTCTCGACGCTTTCAAACATCTTATGAAATTATTTTAAGTCAAACTACTTCATCATTTTCTGCTTAAATTTTTCGACCATGGGAGATCAATGTTCTCATATATTATATCATATATATAAAAAGATAATGTCAAAGTCATCAATACTTATTTTCTGAACTTCTTTGATGTCTATTATATGTAAATATTTGTCTCCATACTAGTTGTGTATGCTTCAAACTATATAGAGATTCCTCGGGTTGATAGACCATGTATTCTTTCGTTATTGCAATATATCCTACTAGTTGTTCAACGTGCACTTCTTTTTCAAGCTTGATCCATGCAATGGATTGATACATTAGTTTTTTATTGTCACCTTTTTCTTGATTTTTTTATTTAAAGGTCATTACTATTGATATGGACTCATAGTCTGTCACGTTGGATTTTCAGTATATTTTTTACATAAAATGAAATTTTTTCTATGTTTTTCTTTATTTTGAGAAAATATCTCATGAGACCAAAGTATGTTGTGTCAAAATCTTTCATCATTCTCTTTTTCGATTCTTCAACCATTTGGCATCAATGCAAACATAAACATTCTTGCTACCATTTAGAAAATACATTCGAAATCAAGCCGATAGACTTATAATTTCTTACTGAGCTGCAATGACTAACGATGTACATTCTTGCTACCGTGGCAAATATCTCATTGAAGTTGATAACAACTATTGTGGATAGCCTTTTGCTACATATAAGCTTCTATGTTTTTCAAATAGTTCTGTAATCATTGAATTTTATCTTTTACATCCATTTCAAGCTTTAAACATTATTTTGTTTCATACATGGAACAAGGTCCCATGTGTCATGCTTTATGATATTCATTTCTTCATTGTCGTCATTTTCCAATGTTTATCTTTGACAACTTCTTCAAAAATTTGAAGTTCATAAGAAAATAATGTAATATTATGAGAATCAATAATATAGGTTAGTGAGTGTATTTGTGTGGAAAATACACTTAATTATATAATTGTGTCTCTTAATTAAGTTTATGTATTTTTTAAGAGTCATCTAGAAAGTTCTATTCATCTATGGGTAGATACGCTAGTACATGTACTTTGTAGATTATTATGTATTGGTACACGTATGTGATTAATTAGATGGTTCATGTATGATGTTAGACTTGTACTTAAGAGTCTATAATTATGCGCATCTTGGTTTAGGAAAGTTATCTTCTGTTTGGGATCTTCCCCAAAGGTGTGCCAAAGCAGTAAAAGCAATGACCAAAAGATTTCAATAAAAATGTTTTCTCTCAAGTTCTCTTCTTTCTACTTTATTTTTTTTCTTCTCCAAAAATCCATCTTCCTCGTCCCAACAAATTGGTACGAGAGTGAGAGATCCAATGTACACTAGATTCAGGGAATTCTAACTCAGGTAAGATCCATGACATTTTAGAGCCAAAGTATTGTGTATATTAGGATAGGGTACGTGATTTGAAAGGAAAAATCATTTCATAGCCAAGTTTTGTTCGAAACCAATGACTTAAGACCCATGTTATTTTATAGAGAAGAGAAGCTATTATTTGGGCCAAATTTCTTCATTGAAAAGAGATGTTATTCAAGCAAGATGCCTCCTTGATAGATAAACTGTAACACTCGGAATTTCTGTAAATTAATTTTCAAAAATTTGTATTGGTAAAAGACGGAGTTTTGGTCGGAATCGAGAGCAGTGAATTTGTACTAGTAGATAAAAGATTATTTTGAAGTTAATGGAGAAAAAAAAATTTTAAGAATTCTATCGGAAACGGACTGAATAACCGTTTGGTTAGAAGATTAAAATACGAGGGCGAAATAGTAATTAAGTTATTATTATTATTTTTATATGTTTTTATAAATAATAAGAAAAAGGGAGAAGAAGAACATAGAACCCTTTGGTGATCTTCCCCCCCTCCTTCCCCCTTTCTATTTCTCTCCCGCGAGGGAGAGTCGTGCACATTGGCGATCGAAGGTCACCACTCCAACATTCTCTCCTTCCGTCCACGCACAGAACACGATCTTCTTCCCCTCCAGTAAGCATTTTACTTTCTTCTCCTCCCCTCTGTTGATCGATAATCTAGGGTTGAGTTTTGGTTTCGGTTTCTGAAGGTTTATGCTAGGATTAATAACGGTTGATGGGAGAATTAACGATTTAGAGTGGGTGAGGTGAAAGAGTTCTGAAAATTGAAGAATATCCGAGAGAAGGCACCGTGCAATTTCTGAATTCAAAATCTTCAACGGTAGTTAGATTATGCTTAATAAGTTGGAGTGTGATAGATTGTTGAGAACTTGAGTGAGTTTTGTTGAGAAAATCGAGAATGGAAATTTTGGGCGTTTTAGTGTGAAATTTGGTTATATTTTTTGGAGTTTTAATCTAGCTACGGTTAATGGTTTTAAATTCTGTTTTGGTATGTTAAACTAGGTTATGATTGGATCCTTTGGCCACTGGAATCGAGTGATTTCGATAACAGAAGCAAAAATTATACACATTGGAAGTTTAAGTTGATTTTGAGCTGAGTTGGGTTAGTGAGCGATTTTGGCGAGTTCGTGGAGTGCTGTGTCAGTATGGGGGTTTTAGTGCGTGAGTAGAGTATTGAGATGAGTTTTGACGGAAAACAGTTTCTGTTTTAGGTTGAGCAGGTTTTTGGTAAAACGAGCACCACAGAAAACTATGACACTAGGTAAGTAGTGCATGCATGTGCATTGCCCTTACGGGCCTACACCATGGGACGGTAGGGTGGTATTGTGTGTTTTGCCTGTTTTTTTTCAGTCATGCATCATATTTTGAAAATTGTAACGAAAATGAATTTGAGCATGATTTTATATGTGAATACGAAGTGTGATGTGTGGTGGTGAGAATGATGTGTGTGTGGGCAGCTATGACCCTGTTATTGGAGGAACCGGGACGGTGGCGACGTGCCAGGGGATGGTGTGACGAGTGCGTCCAGCCTCACCCTGGGATGGCTACTACGGTGTGTGTGTGGTGGTGGGCAACTATGGCCCCGTTGCTGGAGGAACCGGGACAGTGGCGACGTGCTAGGGGTGGTGTGGCGAGTGCATCCAACCTCACCCTAGAATGGTTGCGGTATATGGAGTGACGTTTGTGTACGGTTTGAGGGTCTCGTTGCTAGAGAAACCGAGATGATGGCGACATGTCAAGGTGTGAGGTGACGAGAGAGTCCAGCCTCATCATGGTGCAACTGTACCACGCGGCACCAGTTGTGACAATATGAGCTAGAGTGTAGAGATTGCATGTGATAAGATTGCATTGTCGGTTTTATGTTTCATATTACACTGCTTACTGAACGTTAGACTTATGTATGTGTTTCGTGGCGTAGATGCAGAGATTCCCGCTGGTGAATTATGATAGTCCAGGCAGGATGAGTAGGCGATTAGAGGTATGCTACCATGTGTCGACAGGTGGAGTTCGTTAGGCGACCCGACCCGTGAAGCGAGGCTAGATGATTGTTCTTTTGGATTGTATTTTGTGAGGTATAAGTCAAGTGTATAGATTTTAAGGATATAGGTTTGTTTGGCACGATTATAGTCGGGATTGGTGTAAGGTTGTGTTTTTGAAACAACTTGAAGAATTTTGTCTTAGAAATACAGGCATTTACTTTGTGGTTTTAATCGTGAAAGTTTTCACTGTAACACCCCGAAAACTCACACGTTTCCGGTGCGCTACAGTACGTTTACACCTTATGACATACAGAGACTTGACATAACTCACTCAATGCAATACCAATTTCGTTTTCAAATCATATTCAAAAGAACATTTGTGAGTATATAAAAAAAATTCGACTCGATTCAAAACAACTCGCGCCCCGAAGAGGGAACACGAAATCCTCAATATAAAAAAAATATGCAGCGGAAAAGACAACAATTTAAAATAGTTTTAAAATAAAATGATAAAACTCGAAATCCTATGAAGGTGTCCAACTTATACCTCGAACCACACAAATTTTGTGTCACACACCTCCGCCCTCACTTCGACGCCCCGCGCGCACTCTCACGGTGTTGCGCGTGCTAATGCAACATCACCACGTCACGCACACGCTCATGGCGCTGCGTGCCCCACGCACCCTGCCTTCGTACCACACGTTCGTACGCACGCCCTCACCCGACGCCGCACGACCCGTGAGCACCCGCAGGGCTGCGTGCCCCGCACATCTGCGACCACGCCGCACTTCCGCTCCCCTCCACATTTCTCTAACACTCACTGCACACATCTCGACCTATTCCATGTCCTCTCGACTCCATACCTCTCTTCCGAAATTTCGGCAGAGTAACGCCTAAAAGCTGGCTATACCAAAATTTAAACCCTGCACACAGTTCACCAGAAACTAGCAAAATATTTATCTAATAACCAATCAGAGAATCTCCACAACAAAATAATCAAAGTTTAAAGACAACGAAAATCTATCAACTACAAATAAGGAAAGTCCACAGTATAGAGCATTACCAAGCTCCTACATGTAAAATATACGCCTACATCACCGAAATCACACGCATTCCATAAACCCCTATACAACCGACGCCTATACAACTCGTATAATCAACCGTAAATCGACACAGGAAAATAAAATACCCGCAATAGCCAAGCCACCACGTACCATCTCCACGGGTCAGGTCGCCCTGACAAAATCCGCCATCCGGTGCCTCGGTCACATGCCGCCAACTGTCCTATGCCTCAGGACTAGGCTCTCGAGGCTTACCAGCAATATCGTCAGCACCTACACTAAGCCTAACGCTCAATAAGTAGTACAATATGAAAGTGAAAGCCGATAATGCAATCCTATCACATGCAGGCTCTACACTCACACTCATGTTGTCACATTTATGACACGTAGTGTAGCCGCACCAGGGTAAGGAGGAATCTAACGCCACCCTATATCCTGATACGTCGCCACCGTCCCGGACTCCCCAGCTACGAAGCCCACAAGCTACACACACGCATCACTACACAGCAATCACATCAGGGTGAGGGTGTACCTCGCGCCACACTACAGCCTGACACGTCGCCCTCGTCCCAGCCTCTTAAGCACGGGGCCACAATTGCCACACACACGTTCCGCGACAACCCAGCCGAGCCCACTCCTTGAGCGGAATCTGCGACTGGTGTTGCACCGGCTCACACACTAGTAGGATCTGCGATACCACTGCCCATCATCCTCACCGTCAACACATACACGCCGCGTGACGGCCCGCTCCTGGAGCAAAATTCACGGTTAGTTACGTACCGGGCCACACATTAGCAGGATCCGCGGTACCACCGCCACGCGTCTCACCACTTACACAAAATATGCTCAAAACCATTTTCGTTCACTTTTTAAAATATGATGCATGTCAAACAATACGCACGCACACCACAATCAATAACATAAATCCTAAAGTTCTATAGTGTACGCCCACTTGGGCAAAACACATGTATGCACTACTTATCTGGCGTCCTAAGCTCACTTGACGCACAACTTTGCCAAAATGCTTCAAACTAAAACATAAACAATCACTCATCAATCTTCGCTTCAAAATTCACCAAATAAGTTAAAAATAACATCCCTTAACTAAATCCATGAAATTCCAACTAAAACGGGTCACCAATTTGGTTCGGCCAAAAACCAGCCTAAACTTCGGACGTGCATAACTTTTGCATCCGTTAACGGAATCGAGTGATTCAAGAGGCTAAACGTTTCCTTAGGAACCTAGTTGAACATACTAAGACAGATTTTAAAACGCTAAGCCGCAGCTGGGTGGAAAAATCCCGAAACCGAATCTGCCATTTTTATCCAATTTCACATTTTTGTTTCCTTCAACCAAAACTCACTCAAAATTGGATTTACGCATCAAAAAACAGCTATGTTATTATCACACGTCACAATTCTACGAAAAACGCTCATAATTTGATTTTGACCAAAATCCGACATAAACTTCCGATGCGTATAACTTTTGCGTCGGGTATTGGAATTGAACGATTCCAGCGGCCATACGTTGCTCTAACCACCTATTTTAACCCACTAAAGCAAAATTTAAAATGATTAATCGTAGCCCCGTCAAAATCCCCAAAAACAGAATTGTTTTTAAATGAAAAAAATTTGAAATCTCAACTTCGATCCAAGTTCGCCAATTTCTTCACCAAACATCCACATTTTAGCTCACCTATGCATACATTAACAAATTTGGTGGTTCCTAATTAGAAAACAGTAATGACAGCACAAAATCTTCACGGTTTCCTTTCCAAAACTATGCATTTCTCAACCGGCTCATTTAACCATGAATTTCACCTTTAATTCTCCTGAATTCTAGCACAAAATCTTTGAAATTTAGAAGCAAAACAACTCCACGTTGGGCCATCAAAACAAAACAAGACCGAAAGGGAAAACTCTCTGTTTCTCATTCGGTTTTGTAGCGGAAAGGGCTGAGTCACACACACACTTGCTCCAAAACACACACTAGGTTCTAAAATACCCTAAAAACCGAGCTCTAACCATTGGAAATTCAAGAACAACTAAGCTTCCACGCTCGGTCGACAGAAATCGAAACAGGGGAGAACTCAACCGGGGTTTTCAGCTCAGGAAGAACCGCACCCGCACCTCCACTTCAGCTCGTCGGGACACTCCGCGCACCGACGTCTCACCCTCGGCGATCGATAGTAGGAACCCCCTCCCGATCGCTCTCTCTCTCTCTCTCTCTCTCTCTCTCTCTCTCTCGCGTCTCCCTCTGCTCTCGGGTGTGAAGGTGTAACAGCCAAATGGCTTCTCCCGAGCCATTCGGTTGTTACATTTATTTTTATTTTTTTTATATAATAAATAAAAAATTACCAAATTTTCCTCACGTGTTTTTATCGTCCGTAACTTCATTAAATTCTCGTCCTCCCTACTTTAAAATTTTGAAAACTATCACAAAGTAGACTCCGAGTTTTATAACTTAAATTACCATTAAAATAGTTTCTTGAAACCCCAACTGAGATTAAATTAAAAATTTCAGATATTAGATTTAAAAATCTGAAATTTTTCGGGTTATTACATCCCCCCATCTTATAAGAATTTTGTCACCAAAATTTACGTACCGAATAAGTTGGGATGCTGACGCTCTATGTCTTCACGCCGCTCCCAAGTAGTCTCTTCCACACCATGATTGCGCCACAACACCTTGACCAAAGGGATCTCCTTGCTGCGCAGCACCTTCACAGCTGATCCTAAGATCCTCACTGGCTTCTCCTCGTAGGACAGCATCGGCTGGATCTCTATATCCTGTTGTGGCACTACCTTAGAGGGATCGTGCATATACTTCCTCAGCATCGAGACATGGAAAACATCATAGATGACATCCATCGACGAAGGCAACTGAAGCTGGTACGCAGTTCTCCTAATCCGCTTGACAATCGGGAATGGTCCAACAAACCGAGGGTTGAGCTTCCTCCGCTTTCCGAACCTCACCACTCCTTTGAACGGCGAGATCTTCAGAAATACCTCGTCGCCTTCACTAAACTCCAACTCCCGATGCTTCTGATTAGCATAAATCTTCTGTGGACTCTGGGCTGCTTCAATCCTCTTCCGTATCGCAGAACTTTTGTCGACAGTCTACTGTAAAAGCTCATGACCTATTAATCGGGGCTCCCCAACCTCATCCCAATACAATGGCGACCTGCACTTCCTTCCGTAAAGGGTCTCGTACGGCGCCATACCAATGGTGGACTGGTAGCTGTTATTGTATGAGAACTCCACTAACGGTAAGAACTTACTCCAAGCCGCCTGAAACTCCAACACACAGGCACTGCACATATCCTCTAGAATCTGTATAGTCCGCTATGACTGCCCATCGGTCTGAGGATGAAAGGTCGTACTGAAATCTAATCTGATACCCATAGCCTTATGTAGACTCCTCCAAAACTTGAATGTGAATCTGGGGTCTCGGTCTGAAACAATCGACACCGGAATTCCATGAAGTCTGACTATCTTCTAAATATATAACTAGACAAACTGATCCATGCTATAAGTCATCCTCACAGGCAAGAAGTGAGACGATTTCGTCAACCTGTCCAAAATCACCCAGATAGCATCATGTCCCTTGGCAGTCCTCGACAGTCCCACTACAAAATCTATAGTGATCCGCTCCCACTTCCATTTCGGTATTGGCAATGGTTGGAGCATCCCAAACGGTCGCTGATGTTCCGTCTTCACCTGCTGGCAGACTACGCAGGTCTCAACATACTCAGCCACCGCTCGCTTCATGTTAGGCCACCAATAGTGCTGCTTCAAATCCCTATACATCTTAGTGCTTCCGGGGTGCACAGAGAAAGAAGATGAATGGGCCTCTGATAATATATCCTTCCTCTGCTCCTCATCCTTCAGGACGTACCACCTATCCCGAAATTTCAGAATCCCATCCTCTGAATAGCTGAACTCAGAATTAGGCCTGGCCTTCATACTCGCCTTCAGCTCGTTACACTCCGAGTCAGCCTCCTGGGCCTGCTTGATCATGTCCAGAATAGTCGGCCTCAACGACAAGGCCGAAAGAGTGGCGGCCAGATCAGAAACCACCTCAAGGCCAAAACTCTACATCTCTGTCATCAACTCAATAGGCCCTATTAAAGTCATGGCAGAAGTCGAAGCTGTCACCCGACTCAAGGCGTCTACCACCACGTTCGCCTTGCCCGGGTGGTACTTGATCTCCACATCGTAATCCTTGAACAGTTCGAGCCACCTCCTCTGTCTTAAATTCAGTTTCTTCTACGTGAAAATGTACCTCAAGCTCTGATGGTTTGAGTGAATCTCGCACTGCTGCCCGTAAAGGTAATGCCTCCAAATCTTGAGTGCAAATACAATAGCCGCCAGCTCCAAATCGTGAGTGAGATAATTCTGCTCGTAAGCCTTCAACTGCGTAGAGACATAGACAATGACCCTCCCACTCTGCATCAAAACACACCCCAAACCAATCCTGGAGGCGTCACAATAAATGCAGAACTTCTCTCATTCCACGGGCAGCTTCAGTATAAGAGCCGTAGTCAATCTCTGCTTCAATGTCTGGAAGCTGTCCTCACATCTATCGGTCCATTCATACTTCGCATTCTTTCTGGTCAGCCGGGTCAAGGGGGCCGAGATCTTGGAGAACCCCTTAATGAATCTCCGATAATATCCAGCCAACCCTAGAAAATTGCGTATTTCGCTAACACTGGTCGGCCGCGGCCACTCTTTTACAGCCTGAACTTTCACCGGATCAACTGAAATACCCTTAGAGGAAATAACATGCCCCAAGAAGTGAATCCTGTTCAACCAAAACTTGTACTTCGAGAACTTAGCATACAACTGATGTTGGCTCAGAATAGTCAATACGGTCCTCAAGTGCTCCCTGTGCTCCTCCTCACTCCGCGAGTAAATCAGAATGTCGTCGATAAACACGATCACAAACTTGTCCAGGTACTCCCTAAACACTCGGTGCATCAAATCCATAAACGTAACAGGGGCATTGGTTAGCCCGAATGACATAACTAGGAACTTAAAATGTCCGTACCTCATCTTAAAGGCCGTATTCGATACATCCTCTCCCTTTACCTTCAACTGATGATAGCCAGACCTCAGGTCGATCTTAGAAAACACTCGGGCACCTTATAGCTGATCAAACAAATCGTCAATCCTCGGCAATGGGTACCTGTTCTTCACCATCAAATTATTCAGCTCCCGATAGTCAATACACATTCCTAGGGATCCGTCCTTCTTTTTGACGAATAGAATTAGCACGCCCTAAGGTGAAAAACTAGGGCGTATAAAGCCCTTATCCGTCAACTCCTCCAACGGAGCCTTCAACTCCTTAAGTTCGGTAGATGCTAACCTGTACGAGTTCTTGCACACCGGCTCTGTACCTGGGAAAACATCTATCTCAAATTCAATCTCCCTGTCAGGGGGCAACCCTGGCAAATCATCACGAAACACCTCCGGGAACTCCTGCACAATAAGGATATCCTGTAACCGAGTGTCACCCTGTGACTGTACATCCCCGACACTTGCCAAAAACCCCTGACAACCCTTGCCCAACAACCGTGGAGTCTGACAGGAAAAGATAGCAGAAATCCTGGCAAGACCCTTACCTGCTTTGAATATGTAGCTTTCCCCGCCCGGGGGCCGTAAATGAACTTATCTGGTCCTGCAGTCAATCTTGGCATGATGTCTGAACAGCCAGTCCATTCCCAAGATCACCTCATATGGAGTATGACTAGCTCGACATATAACTGCTTCTTCCCCATTGTCACCACATTGCGCCGCACCATCTGTTCTAAATACAGATGTTCCCCTGATGGCAAGGTCACATCATAATGTCGCTCGGCGGGACTGAACTCCAAGTTTACCTTAACAATGAAACCCGTTGACACAAACGAGTGCGTAGCGCCCGTATCAATCAAGGTATAAGCTGCCACACCAGAAACAAAATGTTACCTGCAATCACTGATGGCTGGGCAGCATCATCTGGCTCAAAAAGGGCAAAGACCCTCAGTGTCACTCTCGCTGACGTCTTGCTCGCAGCTGGGCATATGTTGGTAAAGTGTCCCACCTTATTTCATTTGAAGCAGCGGTTCTGACGCGGCTTCTGGCACTCTCTAGACATGTGGCCCACCTCGCCACAATTATAACACCGCACTGGGCCCACTCTGCACTCGCCTGGGTGGCTCCTCTGACACTTCGAGCACATTAGAAACTGTCCCGACCCCTGCGGCCTCTTGGTGCTCCCCTAGCTGCTGGAACTGTCACTAGGCCTCTTCAGGCCTTTCTGCATGGATGCCGCCTCCCCACTTGACTATGGCAGCGACTCTCTAAATGATTTCTATGGCTGCTCCTTGAGTACCTTCCTATAACTATGAAGCTTCGTCTGAGCCTCCTCAATGTCTAGGGCCTTCGCTACCACCTCCTCGTTTGGCATGCCTCGAGTGCCCGCAATCCCCATGCCCATATAGATATCCGGCTTCAGGCCCTGCACAAACTGATGTACCTAATTCTCATCGAGGCTCATCAAATACCCTGCAAACCGTGACAAGGACTCAAACTATCGTACATACTCGCCCACAGTGCCGGTCTGCCTCAATTGCGCAAACTCCACCATCTTCCGTGTCTTGATAGAATGGCTGAAATACTTACCGAAAAACACCGACCTGAACTCGTCCCAGGTCATGGTCTCTAGATCTCTCATGGCCACTACAGTATCTCACCAATGGCTCGCATCCTTGGCAAGATAGAATGCCGCACTAGAAACCTTGTCCTGCTCCTCCACCTTTGCAAAACTCATCATCCTCTCCATGCTCCGTATCCACTCTTTAGCACTGAGAGGATCCGGAGATGACCCGTCAAAAGTTGAGGGTCTAAGTCTATGCAGCCTATCACCCCCTCTGTTAGACGAACCCTGGTCATCCCTGCTCATAAATCTCTCCAGCTGCTGAGACTGGCAGTGGACTAACTCGGTAAGCTGCCGAACGGTATCATCCATATCGCCTACAGCTCTAGGCGCCTCTCGTCGTGGTCGGCCTCTACCTCTGCCGCTCGCCTCTCCTGACATTTTCTACCTTTAACATATACAAAACTCACATTAGTCCTACAATAATTTAAATCTAAACACTTACAGTTGGTGGAGTGCTCCTGTGTAGCGGTTGGCGGTGTTAGGTAATCCTCTGAACGACGTCGACCCCGTGGCTTTGATACCATAACTGTAACACCCCGAGAACCTACACGTTCCTGGTGCGCTACAGTACATCTACACCCTATGACATACAGAGACTTGACACTACTCACTCAATTTAATACTACTTTCGTTTTCAAATCATATTCAAAATAACATTTGTGAGTATATAAAAAAAATTCGACTCGATTCGAAACAACTTGCGCCCCGAACAGGGTACACGAAATCCTCAATATAAAAAAAAATATGTAGCGGAAAAAACAACAATTTATAATAGTTTTAAAATAAAACGACAAAACTCGAAATCTTAGGAAGGAGTCCAACTTATACCTCGAACCACACAAATTCGATGTCGCACACCCCCGCCCTCACTTCGACGCCCCGCGTGTCACAGTCCTACTTTCAAGATGATCAATAAGACCATGTGGCACCCACTATCGCAGATTCAGTGAGTCAGCCAATGAGCGCACCAACGGCGCCAAGTGCCCCCTTCGCTAAAGTGGGCTTTTTATCTAGTGAGTAAACGATGAGGGGACGAGATTAATCGAAAAGAACGTCATTGAGCATAGTGAGCATAAAGAGAGAGTATGTAAAAAGCTTGTTCATTGATTGGCAGCAAGTTACATCAGTGGGTAGGGGAGGTCTATGTGCTGTCACGCTTCTCCCCCCTAAAGAGCAATCTGGACCATCTTCACTATGACAGGAGTGTACATGCCATAGTGGCGAGGAGTCACTTACATTGAATAGAAAGAAAATAAATATAACTAGAGTGCATCAAAAGGAAATACATCTACCTAATAGCATGGGCGGCCATAGGCAACATGCCTTGGACAAGCCCGGACCTTGACATCCTCCCCTATTTGAGCTGTTGACGTCCTCGTCAACTCTGCTTCGCCTTGAATTCTTTGATCTTCTGTATTGAATTCTTCAAGTCTTCCGCTTTTTCCCAAGATATTTCGTCGTCTCCTTGTCCTTTCCATCTGATGAGAAATTTCTGGTATTGTCGTCGGCCCACTTTAATGCTTCGATTTGCAAGGACTTCTTCAACTTCTTTCTTCTTCTGATTGTTGATGGAGATATTTGGCTTGGTGATCTCGTTTCTTTCCTTGTCTTCATCATCTTGATGGTAGAGTTTTAAGTTGTTGACATGGATCACTGGGTGAATGTTGAGCCATGCTGGCAAGTTAACTCTGTAGGACGTTCTTCCGACCTTCTCGATGACTTGAATAGGCCCTTCATATTTTCTGATAAGTCTTTTGTCTTTCTTCCCTCTAAAGCGAAGTTGTTCTGGTAGCAATTTAACCAGCACCAAATCTCCAGCGTTAAACTCTATTGGCCGCCGTTTCTTGTCCGCCCACTTCTTCATATGTTTGGAGGCTCGTTCCAGATACGCGCGGGCTATCTCCACATTGTGCTTCCATTCCTTAGAGAAGTTGTATGCCTTCGGGCTCTTTCCAGAATAAGGTTGTTCTAATGTGTGGGGCATGATCGGCTGTCTCCCGAAAACCACTTCGAACGGACTCATTCCCGTTGAAGAGCTCTTCTGACAGTTAAAGAAAAAATGCACCACATCAAGTAGACTCGGCCAATTTTTCTGATTAATATTGATGAAATGCCGCAAATATTCTTCAAGTAATCTGTTGAAGCGTTCCGTTTGACCGTCTGTTTGGGGGTGATAGCTAGAAGAGATATTCAAACTAAATCTAAGTAGCTGAAACAGTTCCACCCAAAAGGACCCAGTGAATCGGGGATCTCTATTACTAACAATGCTTTGAGGAATTCCCCATAACTTCACTACATGTTTGAAGAATAGTTGGGCGGTCGTCTCTGCAGGACAGTGTCTCGGAGCAGCAATGAACGTGACATACTTAGAAAATAGGTCGACGACCACTAATATTGCTTCAAAGTCATTGGCAGATGGTAAGTTCGTGATGAAATCTAAGGAAACACTCTCCCAAGGTATCTCTGGTACTGGTAAAGGTTCCAGTAGACCCGCAATCTTGTTTCTTTCTACCTTGTCTTGTTGGCACACCAAACAGGTCTTGGTGTACTGCATAACATCACTCTTCATTTGGGGCCAATAGTATCCTCTCTTCAAGAGGGCATAAGTTCGCTGCCATCCTGCATGACCAGCCCATAAAGTGTCGTGACATTCCCGTAGGAGAGTACGTCGTAAGTTATTGATTCGGGGTACATATAAACGGTTTCCCTTCGTGAAAAGCAAATCACTTTCAATCCAAAACTGCCGGGTCTTTCCTTCTTTTGCCAATTGCATGACCACCCGAGCTGCGGGGTCGTCTTGTAAACTATCTCGAATGAGATCTTTCAGAGATCCATTAACTTTGCTTGCCTGAAGTTGAGATAGATAACATAGGCTTGCGCACTCTACCTTCCGACTCAGCGCATCAGCTACCTTGTTGGTCTTGCCCGACTTGTGTTCGAAATGAAAATCAAACTCTGAAATTAATTCGTGCCAGCGCGCTTGTTTGGCTGAGAGTTTCGGTTGATCAAAGAAGTGGCAAATTGAGCTGTTGTCTGTCTTGACAAGGAACTTTGACCCAAAGAGATACTGTCTCCACACACGAAGACAATGTACTACAGCCAACATTTCTTTCTCGGAGGCAATGTATTTTCTCTCTGCCTCTTTCAACTTGCGACTTTCAAAGGCGATAGGATGACCATTTTGCAACAGGACTCCCCCTAAAGCAAAATCTGAGGCATCAGTCTCTACTTCGAAGGGCTGAGTGACATCAGCTAGAGCGAGCACAGGCTCCTGTATCATAGATTCTTTCAGAGTGGCAAAGGATTTTTCACATTCAGGGTTCCATGTCCAGGGAACTCCTTTTTTCAAGAGTTCTGTGAGGGGAGCAGCTTTATTCGAAAATCCTTCCACAAATCGTCTATAATAATTGGCAAGTCCGAGAAAAGAACGTAGTTCAGTGACAGATTCTGGGGTCTTCCAATTTTTGATCGCTCTTATCTTATCAGTGTCCATGCGAAGACGACCATGTTCAATAATGTGGCCAAGAAATTCGATACTCTCCTGAGCAAAGGAGCATTTCTCTTTCTTCACATATAGTTGATTTTCTTTTAGCTTTTCAAGAACTAAGCCGAGATGGGCTTTGTGCTCTTCTAGAGTTTCGTTATAAACCATAATGTCATCCAGGTATACCACAACAAATTTATCCAGGTATTCGTGGAATACTTGGTTCATGAGGGTGCAGAAGGTTGCAGGGGCGTTTGTTAACCCGAATGGCATTACCAAGAACTCGAAGGCCCCATACCTTGTTACACACGTGGTCTTGGGTTCGTCGCCGTCTGCAATCCTTACTTGGTAATAGCCAGACCGCAAATCAAGTTTGGTGAAGTACCTTGCCTTGTATAATTGATCAAAGAGATCAGTGATGAGTGGGATGGGATACTTGTTGCGTACCGTGACTTTGTTGAGTGCTCGGTAGTCTATACACATCCGTAGACTTCCATCCTTTTTCTTTTGGAACAACACTGGTGCTCCGAAGGGCGCTTTAGCAGGTCGGATGAATCCAGCTTCCAGTAATTCATCTAATTGCTTCCTTAATTCAGCTAGTTCTGGTGGAGCCATTCTATACGGTGCCTTTGCAGGAGGTTTAGATTCTGGGTTCAGTTCAATCTGATGATCGATGTCCCTTCGTGGAGGTAAAGTCTTGGGTAAGCATTCAGGCATGATATCCTCGAACTCTTGCAAGACTTGTAAAATTTCAGGGTGTATTGTTTCCTCCTTTTTCTTGCTCATCTCCAACGAAACAATCATGTAAGTTGGATCATCGTGTTTCAATCCTTTCTTGAATTGCATAGCAGAGATCATCTTTAGGTTGTTGCCATTTGGTTGTTCAAGAATCGCAGGAACAACAGTTGGGTTGTTACTTGTGATAACTAAACATTTTGCCGAGGGCATTGGGATGACTTTATGTTCTATCAAGAATTCCATCCCCAAAATCGTGTCAAAGTCGTCCATCTGTGCTACGACAAAATCAATGAGTCCTGTCCATGCACCAAGTTTTAGCTGGGCCCTCCTTACGACCCCAAGCACCGGCATTGCTTTTGCATTCACTGTTTTCATCCTACCATCATTCTTTTCTAGCTTCAAATTGAGACGATGAGCTTCTTTCTCTGTAATAAAATTGTGAGTAGCTCCCGAATCTATCATTGTACTCTTGGTGGACTTATTGTTGATGGATGACTCTACATACATGAGACCTTTAGTTTGGGTCTTCTTTGGCTCTTCCATCTGTTGTTTTACAGCTGACAAGAAGGTCATAGTCCCAATTTCTGCAAGTTCGGTGGTTTCTTCTTCGACAACTTCTTTAACCAAGTTGTCATCATGAATCGAAGCTTGCAAGGCAGTTAAGGCCGATCTATGCGGACACTCAACTACTCGATGAGGCCCCTTGCACAGGAAACACGACATAGGCCTATTTGGCGGTCGTTGGTAGTTAGTGTTTCTTGTTGCTTCATAACCTTCTCTTGGGACAAAAGGTTTCTTTTCAACTGTCCCGGTGTTTGGCTTCTGGAAGTTGGCCGAGTTTGAACTACAAGGGGCGTTCTTCTTTGGCCCAGGGCTCTCAATGTTATAATCGAACAATCGCTCTGCTGCGGCAAATGCATTTGAAAGGCTTTGCACCCTTTGTTCATATAATTTGGTTCTGGCCCACAGTTTAAGACCTTCAAGGAAGGTGAAGATCTTATCTTTTTCTGACATGTCTCTAATATTCAGCATGAGTCCCGAAAACTGTTTGACATATTCGCGAATACTTGCAGTCTGTTTTAGTTCTCGGAGTAGTCTGCGGGCGTTGAATTCAACATTCTCTGGAAAGAATTGGTCCTTCAGTTGCCTCTTTAGTTCTTCCCAAGTATCGATTACACATTCACCAATACTAATATCGTGGTATTTTGATTTCCACCAAAGTTTTGCATCACCAGTAAGATGCATTGTGGCCAAGGTTACTTTCGATTCTTCATCCGTTCTAGTGGCTTTAAAATATTGTTCCATATCGAAGATGAAATTTTCTATTTCTTTCGCATCACGGGCTCCCCCGAAAGGTTTTGGCTCTGGGATTTTCACCCGACTAACTTCAGCAGTAGTAGTAGCCTGGGCTTGACTCCCCATAGCTCTCATCGTAAGGTTCAATTTAATGTTGATCTCGGCAGTTTCTGTCTTGAGAGAATCAAACATTGTATTGAAATCTTTTATCATGTGGGAAACAGTCTCTGACAACCGGGTATGAGCTACCTCGATCTCTTCGACACGCTCCAAGATCCCGGCTGTAGTGCCTGTGGAACTTTCCCCCATTTCGACTCCTTTTCCCCTTTCTTGCCGGAATTCGAGAGTCTCTAACCGATTCATCAGCTCTGAAATCGGTATGGCGTCTATCCTGTTGTGAACAGCCGCAATTTCAGCAGGAAATTCAGACATTTCCTTCATTCGTTCTTCCATGAATCGAATGTTGTCCGGTATGTCTTGCAGATACCGCATTTCTTCTTCCAACTCGACAAGGCGCTCGAGTTGTCCCGATAGTGAACTTGATTTTTCCATCGGATTTTTCTTCGGCATGCTTCTTTGCAATTTTGAGCCGACCTGGCTCTGATACCAACTGTCACGGTCCTACTTTCAAGAGGATCAATAAGACCGTGTGGCATCCACTATCGCAGATTCAGTGAGTCAACCAATGAGCGCACCAACGGCGCCAAGTGCCCCCTTCGCTAGAGTGGGCTTCTTATCTAGCGAGTAAACGATGAGGGGACGAGATTAATCGAAAAGAGCGTCATTGAGCATAGTGAACATAAAGAGAGAGTATGTAAAAAGCTTGTTCATTGATTGGCAACAAATTACATTAGTGGGTAGGGGGGTCTATGTGCTGTCACGCCTCTCCCCCCTAAAGAGCAATCTGGACCATCTTTACTATGGCAGGAGTGTACATGCCATAGTGGCGAGGAGTCACTTACATCGAATAGAAAGAAAATAAATACAACTAGAGTGCATCAAAAGGAAATACATCTACCTAATAGCATGGGCGCCCATAGGCAACATGCCTTGGATAAGCCCGGACCTTGACACCTCTCGTACCCTCACGGTGTTGCACGTGCCAACTCAACATCACCACGTCACGCGTACCCTCACAGCACCACGTGCCCCACGCACCCTGCCTCCGTACCACACGTCCGCATGCACGCCTTCACCCAACGTCGCACGACCCGTGAGCACCCGCACGGCCGCGTGCCCCGCGCACCTGCGACCACGCCGCACTTCCGCTCCCCTCCACATTTCTCTAACACTCACTGCACACATGCCGACCTATTCCATATGCTCTCGACTCCATACCTCTCTCCCGAAATTTCAGCAGAGTAACGCCTAAAAACTGGCTATCCCAAAATTTAAACCCTGCATATAGTTCACTAAAAACTAGCAATATTTATCTATCAACTATCCAGAGCATCTCCACAACAAAATAATCAAAATTTAAATACAACGAAAATTTATAACCTACAAATAAGGAAAGTCCACAGTATAGAGCATTACCAAGGTCCTACATGTAAAACATATGCCTACGTCACTGAAATCACACGCACTCCATAAACCCCTATACAACCGACGCCTATACAACTCGTATAATCAACTGTATATCGACACAGGAAAATAAAATACCCGCAATAACCAAGCCACCACCTACCATCTCCACGGGTCGGGTCGCCCTAACAAAATCCGCCATTCGGTGCCTCGGTCACACGCCGCCAACCGTCCTATGCCTCAGGATTAGGCTCTCTAGGCTCACCAGCAATATCGTCAGCACCTACACTATAGAATACACATCATAAGTCTAACGCTCAATAAGTAGTACAATATGAAAGTAAAAGCCGACAATGCAATCCTATCACATGCAGTCTCTACACTCACACTCATGTTGTCACATCTGTGACACGTATTGTAGCCGCACCAGGGTAAGGAGGAACCTAACGCCACCCTACACCCTGACACGTCGCCACCGTCCCGGACTCCCTAACGACGAGGATCACAAGCTATACACACGCATCACCACACAGTAACCACATCAGGGTGAGGGTGTACCTCGCGCAACATTACACCCTGACACGTCGCCCTCGTCTGTGCCTCCCAAGCACGGGGCCACAGTTGCCACACACACGTTCCGCGACAGCCCAGCCAGCCCACTACTCGAGCCGAATCCGCAACTGGTGTTGCACCGGCCCATACACTAGTAGGATCCGCGGTACTACTGCCCATCATTCTCATCGTCAACACATGCACTCCGCATGACGGCCCAGCCGGCTCACTCCTCGAGCGAAATCTGCGGTTGGTTACGTACCGGCCTACACACTAGCAGGATCCGCGGTAACACCGCCACGCGTCTCACCACTTACACAAAATATGCTCAAAACCATTTTCGTTCACTTTTTAAAATATGATGCATGTCAAACAATACGCACGCACACCACAATCAATAACATAAATCCTAAAGTTCTACAGTGTAGGCCCACTTGGGCAAAACACATGCATGCACTACTTACCTAGCGTCCTAAGCTCACTCGACGTACAGCTTCGCCAAAATGCCTCAACCTAAAACACAAACAATCACTCATCAATCTTCGCTAAAAAATTCACCAAATAAGTTAAAAATAACATCCCTTAGCTAAATCCATAAAATTCCAACTAAAATGGGTTACCAATTTTGTTCGGCCGAAAACCAGCTTAAACTTCGGACGCGCATAACTTTTGCGTCCGTTAATGGAATCGAGTGATTCAAGAGGCTACTAAGACGGATTTTAAAATGGTAAGCCACAGCTAGGTGGGAAAATCCCAACATTTTTGTTTCCTATCACTCAAAATTGGCTTTACGCATCAAAAACAGCCATGCTACTATCACACATCACAATTTTACGAAAAATGCTCACTAATTTGACTTGGACAAAAATCTGACATAAATTTCCGACGCGCATAACTTTTGCATCGGGTATCGGAATCAAACGATTCCAACGGCCATACGTTCCTCTAACCACCTATTTTAACCCACTAAAACAGAATTTAAAATGATTAACTGTAGCCCCGTCAAAATTCTAAAAAATAGATATGTTTTTATACGAAAAAAATCCAAAATCTCAACTTCGATCCAATTTCGCCAATTTCGCCAATTTCTTCACCGAACATCCACATTTTAGCTCACCTATGCATACATTAACAAATTTGGTGGTTCCTAATTAGAAAACAGCAATGGAAGCACAAAATTCTCACAGTTTCCTTCCCAAAACTATGCATTTCTCAACCAGCTCATTTAACCATGAATTTCACCTCTAATTCTCTTGAATTCTAGCACAAAATCTCAGAAATTTAGAAGCAAAACAACTCCACGCTCGGCCATCAAAAGAGAACAAGACCAAAAGGGAAAACTCCCTGTTTCTCATTCGGTTTTGTCGCGAAAAAGGCCGAGCCACACACACACTGGCTCCAGAACACACACTAGGTTCTAAAACTCCCCAAAAACTGAGCTCTAACCGTCGGGAATTTAAGAACAACTGAGCTTCCACGCTCGGTTGAAAGAAATCGAAACAGGGGACTCACCTGGGGTTTTTAGCTCAGGAAGAACTGCATCTGCGCCTCCACTTCAGCTCGTCGGGACACTCCGTACACCGGCGTCTCACCCTCGGCGATCGATGGTCGGAACCCCCTCCCCATCGCTTTCTCTCTCTCTCTCTCTCTCTCTCGCGTCTCCCTCTTCTCTCAGGCGTGAAGGTGTAGCAGCCGAATGGCTTCTCCCGAGCCATTCGGTTGTTACATTTATTTTTAATTTTTTTTAGATAATAAATAAAAGATTATCAAATTGCCCTCACGTGTTTTTATCGTCTATAACTTTGTTAAATTGTCGTCTTCCCGATTTTAAAATTTTGAAAACATCACAAAGTAGACTCCGAGTTTTATAACTTAAATTACCCGTTAAAATAGTTTGCCGAAACCCCAACCGAGATTAAATTAAAAATTTCAGATATTAGATTTCCGAGTTATTACATTCATTGTCCATTTTCTTTTGAACTGGTGTTATTTTTATACTGCTGGTGCAAAGTGTCGACCGAAGTCCATATGTGTCAACCGGTCAGTGTAAAATGGGATGTGAGTGTCCACTGTGGGGTTCGACCTGTGCGGGCAGAGAGAAATGAAGTGTCGACCGGTGTCTGCAGGTGTTGATCGGTTAGTGTAAAATCAGTGAAAGTGTCGACCGCGGGGTTCGACCTGTGCGGGCAGAGAGAAATGAAGTGTCGACCGGTGTTTGTAGGTGTTGATCGGTTAGTGTAAAATCAGTGAAAGGGTCGACCGCGGGGTTTGACCTGTGCGGGCAAAGAAGATTGAAGTGTGGACCACCGAAGGCAGGTGTCGACCGCTTTTAGTTATGTGTGTAGAAGTGTCAACCATCGAAGGCAGGTGTCGATCGCTTTTCGTTACGTGCATAGACGTTTCGACCACAAAGTTCAATCGGGGCGGACAGAGAGTATTAAGGTGTCGACCGGTGTTTACAGGTGTCGACCGATACCTCTTTTTAGAATGTGTTGAAAAAAATGAAGCGTCATTTAATCTGATTTTTGATTGAGTTTTTTGCTGCGACGTTTTTAAATATTTGTCAAGGATGTCGTTTTAAGTCGAGAAACTAAAAGTTTTAAATTTTGTAAGAAATTTATCGATGAAACGAGTAAGTGTACGGTTGGTGACCGGGGTCCGAGAATGACTCGGGGGCGTTGCAGGAGTGGTGATACTGAAGTGTGAGCCGGAGACCGTGTGGGTTTTCAGGGCGTTACAGGTATGGTATCAGAGCAAGGAACGAATTGGAAACGGGTAGGTTTTTGGGAACAGATAATGATGTGGTAAAGCTCAAAGTTATCAAATGCCCATAACAAAGGTGTTGTGTTCTTCAAAGTGGAGGAATAGTTATCCGTGACATAAAGAATGTCATATTGTTCTTTAAAGTTGGGAGACTCATCTGATGCCAAGTTTCTAAAGAAGGTGCATGACAAGGCTGCCATCGACAAAAGTTAATTGATGAAAAACAATGAGATAACTACATTTGAAAGACCATTATGAGGTATTTGTGATTGACGACCAAGTTTTCTACAAACTCATGAAATATGAATCAACATGTAGAAGAAGGGGTTGGTTGAGAAAGTTCATACCACCAACGTATCAATGAAGATGAAGAAAAAGATTGATGGTTGAAGCTATGAGGAAATTAAGTTTAGAGGAGGTTATTGAAAATAAACTTAATTATATAATTGTGTCTCTTAATTAATTTTATATATTTTTGAAGAGATATCTAGAAAGTTCTATTCATGTATGTGTAGGTACGTTAGTACATATATTTGGTAATTCATTATGTATTGATACATATATGTGATTAATTAAGTGGTTCATGTATGATGTTAGACATGTACCTAGGAGTCTATAAATTATGTGTGTATTGATTTAGGAAAGTTGTCTTTGGTTAGGAATGTCCTCCAACGGCCTACCAAAACAACAAAAGAAATAGGCAAAGCATTTCAATAAAAAAGTTTTTTCTCATGTTTTCTTCTCCAAAAAATCACACTTCTTCATTCCAACAATTTGTATAGGTCGTGATTGTAGTTAATCATCTATTGAGTGTGAATTGTTGGTCATGAGAGGTTGAGAATGAGCTTCAGAGTCAAGCTCTTTATCACTAGCCAATCTTACTTTTACTCCAATACATACACACACATCGCCTTGCTAAGATCATTTACACAAGGTATAAAATAGTTTTTATTTTGGACATATAAGGTTCTAGTAAGTCTTTATATTTTCAAGAAATAACTTCAATGGTAGTTGTCCTCTCTAAGATTTTTTTGGAAATGACAAGTGAAGCATATCTCTACAGACATATATTTCAGAAACATTGTTTCCTCTCCTTTTTGCTATGCAGTGAACATGAAACAATAAAATACGAAATTTGAATAATAGAATTTAATGTGGAAAACCCTAACTGGAAAATGACATAGATAGAGAAGAAAACTCACCTACTTAAGTCAAGGTACAATTGAATATTGTAACTTAAGTAAAGATGACAAATAAATTGGTTGAGCCGAACTAAAAAAACCAGCTTAATCAGTCAAAAGAGTTGATCTTAACAAGTTTAAGGAACCGAGTCTAATGAACCAATCAAGCTAACTCGCGAGTCATGAGTTAAATAAGTCGAGCTGAACTAGATAAACAAGTCTAACAAGGTAAATCTAACGAGCCGAACATGTATAAATTTCTAATGTTTTCAGCTTATATCTATATAAAGTATATTTTAAACTTCTTTTACTTATTAAAAATTATTTAACATTATAATAATTTACAAAAAAATTATATTTAAAAATGACTGAGAATATTACAAAATTAAGTTTTGTAGGATGAAAGAACTTTATTCTTTGCAAGAAACACATACGTTTTGATTTCTCTTAGATCTCATGTGAATTTATTTCAAAAGAAGCTTTTATAAAGGTCAAAATAGTGAAATGTTGAATCATAGTTTCAATTTGTGTTTTGACAAGCCACTAAATAAATAGTAACTTAGAGTCGCACATAATTTTACCTCAATTTAGTAAGTGACAAACTATTTTATCACATATTTACATTATATATTGACAAATATTTTAATATGTTGGACATTTTAATTAGTATGTGTTATATACAAATATACAATCCATTCTCCTTAATTTTTTTTATTTGTCTATCTATTTTATAATTAGTTTCGGGCTGCTCGAAGACTATCCGAAGAAGTAGGAGCTCAAATTGTTTTGGGGGATCGACCAATTGAAATAACAGTACGTATAATTTTTTTTTTGATAATTTGATTATTTTATTTATATTCTTGTAACTTGTTTAAAAATAAAATATTATTATAGTTTTATTTTGTTGTTAGCTTGAAAGGGCATGGGATTCTTTAAATTGGAAAGAGAAATACCGCTTAGTGGCCTCTATTTTTCAAGGAATAACAGCATCGTCATCCGATATTTCTATGAATAATGATCGTAAGGTATGCTCAAGATTGAAATTGTTTTCTCAGTGTTTAAAAAAAAAAGTTTCAACAAAAATATAAAATAAATTAGAACCGTATTGTTAAGAATTAGAATACGAATTCCCAAGATGAAGGTTTCATCAAACAACTTAACTTTATAAAGTATACAATTTTATCACATTAGATGATTGTGAACTTAATTAATTTTTTTTGGTAAATGTCTTGATGTGGAGGTAGACATAGACATAAATTATGGATTGAGTAATCTGATTCTCATAGAGAACTTGATCGCTTAGCCTAAGGCTAAGTTTTATAGCGGAAGAGTTTAAAATAAATTGAGCTATAACCTATAATGAATGGACTGAAGTTCACATAACAATCATATAAAAAAAAGATAATACAAAAATTAAATATTACAATAAAATGTTGTTTGGGAAATAAAGTTTGAAATACTCAAAATTTATACTGACCAAGCAAAAAATAAAAATAAACAAAGAATCTCATTGAGAAAACAATAACACATGATATAAAAAAGGGGAAAACTCAACACGAACCCACTACACGACGAACAATGCCAACAATAGTCTCTACGATTTTAACTTGAGGAAATGGAAGGGATCTTTGTAGTAAGCGACTAACTAAATAAGAAAACCTATACTATAATCAAATCCATTAGTAAAACTAGTTATTATTTTCTCTCAAATTATGTGGTGGTCATAAAAATAAAGCGCGTACGTTTACATTCAAAAATATTTTCCTTACATTTAAAAGGAGGCTCCACGAGCCAAACATTTTCAAAATATCAAATCCTTCGTACTAATTTTACAACAAACTCAAGAAGCCATTAGTTGGACAAGTTTGAAAATATTGCTACATACCTAGGTAGCTATAAATAAAGTACTCACCATTTCATTTGAAAATCCTCCTAGTGAAAAGAAAGGGTAACTCAAAGACCTCTTCAATACACCATAAAAAAAGTAGCGATATGAAAACCCAAAAACATCTGAAAAATTAGGGGCGATTCGAAGATTTACCAGTCACCTAAGCTGCCAGCAAGTGAACTTAACGACTGTACAACCTGTAAATCAAAGAGTGGTGGTGAACTCAGCAATGACACAACTCACGTGTCAAAAAGAGTGGTCAACGATCTAAAGACTAAGCAATGATACCAATCTTAAAATAGAAAAGAGTGACCGGCGATCCGATGAACAAGCTGCGACATCACTTGCAAAATCATAACAACAAACACATATTGTCTAAGTTTAGGGATTTGAAACCCAATGAGCGTATCATCACTGTCATATTATCCATTTTCACAACATATAAACAAATAATCTTCATGCAACAAAAGATGTATACAATCTGACTATAATTGCTTTGGTTTCTCAGCAAGAAATAACTCAAAACAACCAAAGTCTGATATCAAATAAGGCTTGGTCAGCTTAAACAAACAATCAAACCATCATGTACATAAGTATAGCAAATAAAAATGAAATATCATGCACTTGCAATTTAAACGTGTAAAAAATACGTATATAAACGTAAAACTGACGTACTGACGACCAAACCTTGTCAGCATTTTCATAGGTGTATATCCACCAAAATAAGTTTTGAAAACTATGCTATGCAAATGCAGTACATGATAGAGATCTCTACCTCAATGATGACCACAACATCGACGATTAGCCGACATATGCTATTAGGAGCAGATACCTAAACAATGCATTGAATACCAAGACGCTGAAAATAGGGACACTGAACAAAACTAACATTAAATCCCAAATTAGAACATGAGAGACATCTCTAGAAGAGTCCTAAATCAAAACTAGAAACTCACACGAAAGGGTCAACAATCGGACTCAAACCTCACCTCGACAATAATTTTACTTAAATAAATTCAATAGTACAAAATGTATTGCAGACCACTCCCAACAAAGGTTGACCCTTCACACGCACCAGACACAACAAGGAATTACACCTTGAGTAAAAAGTTGACCCTTGCTTCACAAAAAATACATAAGGGGTGGATACCTTGAGCAAAAGGTCGACCATTACCTCATACAAGACACAATATGGATAGACACTTTGAGCAAATGGTCAACTTTTGTCTCTCGCAAGACACAACATAAGTTGACACTTAAGCAAAGAGTTCACCCTTGGTGCATGCTAGACATAGCAAAGGTCAACATCTTGAGCCAAGAGTCAACCTTTGCAGTTCTCGAGTTGGCAGGGTTGACAGTAAGAGTGTTAATAAACTATCTTTCTAAATTTTTTTATATTACTATAATAAACTAGCATTAACCAAATAGTTTGAATCTTTTATTAAATATCATGTAATTCACAGTACTGTTGAACAAGAAGATCTTATTTCAATTTAAAAAATCCTTAATTTACTTAGTGTGACGACTTAGAGATGGGGCAAGTTGAGGTCTTGAAGAGGACCTAATTATTTAGATTAAGACTTCAGTTTATAATTCGTAACAAAATACTTAAAACCAAATTAATATGAGATGAGTTGAGGTGCACGTAGTGCTCAAGAGAATATAAGTCAATGAAACAAATTAGGTGAAAAAAGAAAAACTCCGTAAGAAATACAAATGTGCAGCACCAATATTATATTACATATCAGAATTAAGGTAGAGAACAAAATAATCTTCTCCAAAAGAAAAATAAAACACTCATAATGAAAGATAATAAAAGAGAATTCCAATGTCAATATGTTACTCTTGCTCTTGACCACTATTATTCTTTCCTAAGAAAAATAAAGTAATTAGGTGCGAGCTCATTAAACTTAATAGGAATCTTATAATTATACTCAATGCATTAAAAATTGTTCTTATATAGTAAGATCACTAAAATCTTAGCACTTTAAAATTTGGTTCCATAGATCATCAGTGGAGAAAGTATTGAATAGATTGCTACATGCTATATCTCAACACATCTAGAAAATGACTTCACTACATTTTATGTAAAAAACGATCTCAATGAAATAAAATCAAATCATGAACTTTTCCATATTGATGCCAAAAGATGTATAAGGGAGAGAAGTGACAATTTAAAAACCAATTGTGATGTAACACACATGTTGAGCAGGCTTAGAAATTTTCACCCAAGGCCAAGACATTATGAGCAACCTCACTAAATATCATGCATAACATGAATACAAACGATGGTCCATTCAATTGTAGGTAACAAATGACCATAATTGCAAGTCCAATACAGACAGAAGCTATGTTTTGTAATCAAAAGAAATACATAAATGTTGAAAGTAAATATGTAAAACAAGCATACATATGATGGAAAAACTAACATGCAGTAGATGCCAAGTTTTGTAACATTCTTTGATGCTCCCAGTATAATAATTTCTGTTTTGGGCCAGAGCTCACATAAATTTGTTATTTGAGTTAGCCCAAAACAGATTGTATTAGATAGAAAGAAAAACTCTACTTATAAATTATGCATTTTCACTCTCCCAAGCGATGTGAAATTGTACACTGTAACATCCATTGGCGCTCCTAATACAATATTTTTACTTTGGGCTAGAGACTGCACAAATTTATTTTTGATGTTAGCCTAAAACGTGTTGTATTAAGTAGAAGAAAAATTCTACTTATAAAGTATACATTGTCTACTCTCCCAAGAGATGTAGGATTGTGCACCCCACTGGTATGAGTTGCCCTTACACTGGACTCTTATTGCCATCACATAGCGGGTTGTCACAAGTTTTCTATCTGGTCTATTACAAAATAAGAGTTTTGAAAACTATAATGTAGGAGCATACAAAGTAAAATAAACCCCTACTTCGATAATGGTGAGTCTTCTTTCTGTTGAGAACGTAGGTTCATGCAGTGACTCAAAATTAGCAAAGTTCTTTGAATCTACAATAATATCAACTAATCGATCAAAAATTGATTAGGTCATTTATCGGGATAAAGAACCAAACTAGAAAAAAAAAGCTTGATAAAGGGCATCAAAAATACTGTTTCAAAGAAAAAAACATTAGGCCACAATAGCATGTCTCATCGCCACCTTCAAAAGGTGATGCTGCGGCACCCACACGTGAGCGTGCATACCAAGAATGACACATGTGATACTGCTACCAAGAAGTGGCATGGGGGACACATGCTAGAAGGCCCTTAGAGCCATGACATGGAATCTCCAACATTACAACATTACATGTGGCACAATTATTGCCCATAGAAAAACACCATTGAAGCTGCAACATTAACTATGGAGCATCACAATGTTGACCACATTACAACCAAACATAATAAGCAGAGCTTTCATTGCTTTGTGCTACGGTTCTAATTTTTGACAGACTAGAAAGGGATCATGCAACACTAGTTGCCTCATGATTACAATGAGTTAGGCTATGAAGTGTGACAATAACATTGATTGCCCACTATGTTAGAGTGGGTTTTGTGTCTAATGAGCAAGAAGTGTTCCAACAATATTAATCAAAAAGTGCATCATTGATCTTAGTGAGCATGGTCTCTGCTGGGAGTTTGCAACATGAGTCAGTTCAATCTAATGACTGACATCTCAGTGCGGAGGCAGTGTCTTTGATAAACACTTATGCATAGTGTCTTGGTAGTCTTCTAAGGCTTCTTAAATTTCTGGTGGCATTATTTCTTGTTTTCTCTCATCATCGACTGATGGTACAATGATATAAGTCGGATGCTACTGTTTCAATCCTTTTTTGAATTGCAACATAGAGATCATCTTTATATTGCTGGTATTTGGTTGCATAAGGATTGCGAGAACAATTGTGTGTTATTACTTATAATCACCAAACATTTGGCCGAGGGGATGGAGATGACTTCATCTTCCATCAAGAATTTTATCCTTAGAACAATGTCAAATCATCCATCTGTGCCAAAACCAAATCGATTGGTCTCATCTTGACCTAAATTTCAGTTGAGCTCTTGATACAACCTTAATTACTAGCATTACTTTTGCATTGATTGTTTTCATCTTGTCGATATTCTTTCTAACTTTAGGCCAAGATGACAAGTTTCCATTTTTGCAATGATATTATGATTAACCTTCAAGCCAATCATATTACTTTTAGCAGCTTCTTTATTGACAAAATACTCTACATACATAAGACCTTTATCGAAGTCCTTTTCAGCTCTTCCATATATTGTTGAACTACCAATAAAAAAGTCATAGTCCCTACTTCAAAAATTTTTGTGCGTTCATCTTCGACAACTCCTTCAACTGAGTTGTCGTTATGAGAAGCTTGTAGGGCTTTGCCAACCTATGTGGGCAATCAGCAACTCGATGAGATCCCTTGAATAAGGAACATAACATAGGTCTATTCATTGGTCGCTGATTACTAGTTCCTTTTCATGTCTCTTGCCCTCCTTTGGGATGTATGACTTTCTTTCAGTAGTTACGGCATTTGACTTATGGCACTTTGTGTTATTTGAATTGTTGGGTAGATTATTTTTCTTGCCAATGCTTTTGCTAGAGTAATCAAACAACTGTTATGTTGTAGTAAAGACACTCAAAAGACTCTACACTCTTTGTTCATATAATTTTATCATAATCATTGTTTTAGTTCTTTGATAAAAGTGACGATCTTCTCTTTTTCAGACATGGCTCATATAGTAAGCAGAACTGCTTAACATATCCACAGATACCACCAGTCTATTTTAATTCTTGCAGTAACCGATGACAATTCAACATTTTCAAGAAAGAAATGATCCTTAAGCTTTTGCTTGAGATCTTTCCATGTGTCGATCACACAATCACTATTACAAATGTCATTGTCTTTCGATCTCCACCAAAGTTTGCATTCTTAATAAGATGCATTGTGGACAAGGTCACCTTCAATTTTTTTGTTAGTTCTGGTTGCTTTGAAATATTGTTTCATACTAAAAATGAAGTTTTTTATTTCCTTGGCTTCACGAGCTCCCCCAACAGGATTTTGGCACTGGGATTTTCACCAAATTAAATTTGGCTATACTTGGAGCTTGAGCTTAACTTCCTGTAGCTATCATAGTGAGATTCAATTTGATATTTATCTCAACAATCACGATTTTGGAGGAGTTGAATGTTACTTTGAAATCTTCTATCTAGTAAGTCATAACTCTTTACAATAAGGTATGCGCTTGGTCAATCTTGTCAATGCACTCTAGGACCTTGTTTATAGCTCTCGTGGAGCTCTCTCAACTGTCTACCATTTCTTTTCCTTCTCTTATTGTGCACATTCGCCATTTGAGCAGTAAATTCAAAAATTTCCTTCACTCCTTCCTCGAGGATCGAATATTACTAAGCTCATGCTGGTCTTGTGTTGATTCGCATTCTCTGACAAAATGTGTTTCGATATGTTTTCATGTATTCTGAGCAAACCTTGCTCTAATACTAGTTGTCATGATTCATCCTACTTTTTAGAGGGACTAGAAAAGGACTACGAGACACTCGTTGTAACACTTGAAAAATTTCAATTAATTCAATTTTTCAGAATTTCGTATCGATCAATGGCGAGGTTCGAGTCGGAATCGAGGGCGGAAAGTTTATAACGTTAGGTAAAGAATTATTTCAGGAATAATGGTGAAGGAAAAATTTTAAGATTTTATCCGAACACTGACCGTATAGTAGATTTATTAAACAGTTACGGGTTGAGGGCGAAATAGTAATTAGGATTAATAAAATAAAAAGAAAATATAGATAAAAACAGAGGGAGGAATGATTTCTCCCCCCTGTTTCAGTTTTCTTCCCCAGTGCCAACCCTCCCTCTTTCGCCGATCAGCCTTCCAACAACGATTTTCTTCAGTTCTCCTCTGCTTCTTCAAATCAACGGTAAGTTTTAGTTAGTTCCTAGTAGATAGTTAATATTCTAGTTGCTTTGAGTGTTAGAAATGAGTTAGAGGAAGTATTGTGTGGTTTTGGTGAAAACCTAGGAGGGAGTTGTGAGGAATCGAAGTTAAAATCTATTTCTATCAGTGTGTTGGTGTTTGAGCTAAAAGTAGGAGTATGTTACGGAGTTTTATAGAGAAGATTGAGTGTTTAGATAGTCGAGTACACAAATTGTGGAACGGCTTACGTTCGGTCACATCCGGCCAAGTTGTGGATGTCCAATTAGGAAATGGATGATACTATTAAAAATTAGACGTCTTGTGGAGCCTGTAACACCTTGAATCGTCCAAAATCAGACGAGTATTGGATAAGTTAGGCAATTTCGAAATTGGTTGGAATTTGTATAGAATGTTGAGAGTTTAGTTAGATGGGTTGATAGAGGTTGTTTCCATAGAATTTGTGGATTTCATGGACTGTAAAGCTGATAGTTATGTAATTTATAGGTTTCCCAGTTAGCAAGCGAAATACGAGGTTCATATACGAGTGCTAAGGACGCCAGGTAAGTAATGTAGTAGGAGTTTTACTCTCGGGCCTACATCACAGTATAGTAGGATGCATTGCACGTTTATTTTATGTTATGCTTTATTGATTGTGCATAGTTTTAATTTACGAGATGAAACGAAAATGAATTTCCATGTTTTTACGAAGTGAAACAGTAGGATGAGATGAAACGAATGAAACGAGAAGATACGTAAGAAGATAATAAAGGTGGGGTTGAGTGGTCTTGTCCCGAGAGGTGGACCGCGAGGTGTATCACTCTTCCTCCGCTTTACGTGGTGACCTTGTCCCGATAGGTGGACTGCGAGGTGTGTCACTTTACTAGATTGAGGTTGGCCTTGTCCCGAGAGGTGGACCGTGAGGTGTGTCACCTTGATCTAGCACGTAAAGAAGAACCGAGTAGTAAAAAGATAAAGAAAATGTAAGAAAGAGACGAAAACTAAAGTAGAGACGAAACTGTAGAAACTGCATGTGTTAGGAAATATTTGATTTTAGTGTGTTTTATGCATTACTTACTTAGCATTAGGCTAATAGTTGAGATATGTGATGTAGGTGACGACGCAGCAGCTAGTGAGTATTCCAAGCATGCCTAGGAGTAGGAGGCAGTTGGAGGAGGACACTCGTGGGACGACTAAGCCGGCTGTTGAGGCGTTTTGACTATGGCGGGTGTAAGTATGGGTGGTGAAATATTTTGAGTCGTACTTGGTTATTTTGACGTAAAAGAGAGATTTGAATTTGAGTTGAATATTTTGGTGTGCGTAGCAGGTTTGTAAATTGAGTTGAGAAGTGGATTCATGGTTTTTAAACGTTTAGTCAAAACCGTGTTTGTTTTGTTTGAATTCTTTTAAAGTTTCTGCGAAGCAAGTGTCGACCGATAGACTTAGTGGTCGACTAGACCAGGAAGATGTCGACCGCACGGGTCGACCTGTGCAGGCAGAGAGCATCAAGATGTTGACCTATGGCTGTAGGTGTCGACCGCTCTGTATAAAAACGAGTGTAGGGTCGACCCATAAGTATCAAGGTCGACCAACCCCGTAAGTGTCGACCGCGAGGGTCGATCTACTCATCCAGAGCGCAACGGAGTGTCAACCGGTGCGCGCACGTGTCGACCGATAATGTAAAGTAAGTAGGAGTGTCGACCGTGAGGATCGACCGATCCGGACAGAGAGGACTTAAGTGTCGACCACCAAATGGAAGTGTCGACCTGTTTGAGAAGTGGGAAGCAGGTACTGACCGCGAGGGTCGACCTATGCTGGCAGAGGCGAATGAGGTGTCGACCGAGAATTTTTGGGGTCGACCGTAAATGTTTTTTTTGGGGTTTCAGAAAACTTAATTTATTAAAATCAAATTTTTATTAAAAGTCTTCCGCTGTAATGTTTTAACCGTCTTAAAATATTTTCAAAAATGTTGTTTTAAGTCAAGGAACAAAAATTTTAAATTTTTACTCCAATTTCCGAGTATAGCGAGTGAGTAATAGATGTGTACGAACTGAGAAGGACATGTTCTCGGGACGTTACACTCGTTGGCTCACTTATGAAAGTGAGCATACGATGTATGCCAATGACGGGTTTTGTGGCTAACAAATGAGCATTGTCTGTGCAAAATTAATAAAAAAAACATCATTGAGAATAATGAACTTAGGGAGAGTTTGCATGTAAAATTATTTTCATTCATTTGCAATAAATTACATCCGTTGGCAGCAGTATCATACCTCTCTGTACATCTCCATGATGGCAGCAATAAGTGGCGAGGAGTTACTTGCTCGAGATGAAAAGAAAAAAAATAACAATTGAATTACATGTATATAAATAACTCTATCCTAATAGCACGGATGACCATTGACAACATGTTCTAGATAAGCTCAAACTATAACACCTGTCACCACATAATGTGAATGTGGCACTTTGTGGATTCTCTGAAACAAGAGTTCATGAAGACTATGATTTTTCACAATTTTACCACAAATCAATCTTAAATGCAGACCAACGTTGTTTTAGCTTACATTGACCAACACAAGTCAAATTTAACCAATGATTTTGAGTTTTTATGCTAGAAATTTAGTTGCAACGAAAATATACAAAAAAAACTAATTAGATCTGGTACGAAATTGACGTACCTTCGTAGATCATTGAGAAAACTTGAAAATCTGAGCAATGGAAACACAGATTTGCAGGAAAAACTTCCTCTCTAGCATATGATTTCTCTCTCCAATCTCTCATTCCCTCTCTTCCTGAAGAAAATGGGGGTTCATTCTCATTTTTTATAAAACTTTTGATTTTATTAAAAATATATCTAATGTATATAACATAATATATATTAAATGAATCTTCAAATCCTCATTTGTTCAAAATGTGACGGCCACAATCCCTTCCTTAGCTCCATAGAAAATCTAAGTGATAAGTATTCTTCACCAAGAGAGACAATACATGTACCCAGCTATATAAACTAAATTATGATATTGTTGTGTGGCATCATATCCTGAATTAGGATCTAAATCTATGTAATCACAACGAAAGCTACCATAATTAGGTCTAAATAAAATTTTCTTTTATTTATTGTGTACAAAACCTTATTTTCTTATTTTCATTTAAAACCATATATTCAAAACTATATGTACAACTTTTGCGAGCAAAAGCAAACCCACACCCGTACAGGCCAAGAGTTTCGAGCCTAAACTTATCTCGAGTGTTATACCTCTTATCCATTAAGATGTTTTTGCCTTATTCTTTTTGCTTGTCACCTATATTTTACAAAAGGTTAGGCTAACAAAGCCTAATAAGTAAATTTAATATTTCAGAATTATAAATATCATGTAATTCACAAGTATAAGACCAACTCCCATTACCTAGGTCGAAATCTAAAATTTTATATATTTCATGATGATATGCAATATGAAAATCATGAAATGAATTACATTTCACACATTCATATTATGATTAATGAATCAATGCATGTCTATATACTTATGCTTTGATAACTTAATCATTGCATGATCATAATCCACTATAAGTAGAGTTCCACACTACTACATACACCCTACATAGGTCAAAAGAGCTTCAATAATTTAGGTCAAAAGACCATTTTGCCTTTCCACCGCTAAAATATTACGGTTTAAGCTACTTGCCAAGTATAAATTACCCTAATCAATCAATATTAATTTAATCTAATTACATTTAAGGTAATAGAGATCAATTAGACTTATCCCAATTAATTAAGATAATCAAACTCAGCTAACTTAATTAATGTTAAAACAAACATTTTATGCTTCCAATTTGACATTTAGCACCACCCCATTGATGAGAACATTTTACTATATGACTTCAAAGACTAGACCTTTATAGAACATTTTTTTCCTACTTATCATCCTTAATTTCTTATTAATTTGTCCATAACGAGTGTTTATCTAAATATCTCTTAAGTATTTCTTACATTTAATCTAATTTCAAAAATATATATAACTTTAGCTACAAGCTCTAAATTTCATAATTCTAGCATCATTTGTTTCATTAGCATCCCAAACTTTCATAAAATTTCATTCACGTTTACCTGTTAAGGGTATGGAAATATCAAAATTGTTTATAAGAAATTTTTAACCATTTATGCATCATTGATTAGTTTACTTCTAATCATGCATATTTACATCATTCACATTGATGCAAATTTTTAAGTCATTACACACATGTTATCCAAAATGTTATCTTGAGGTAACTTATATTTACCCAACACTATTTTGGAATTTTAATCATCGCGATGATTTTTACTTTTTATCAATTTTGACTATTTGACCAAAAATTACCCATTTTAATCAGTGATTAAATTCAAAATTCTATAAGGACCTCGAAATAATTTGACTCCGAAAAATGAGAATATATAGGGAGAGGAAATGTTAGAAAATAAATTTCTTATGTACACTTTTTTCAATTCTTTTTTCTAGATTTCTTTTCTTTGATTCCTTTTAACATATGCAGGGCGAGGAACACCATAACAATGACGTTTCATTTTTATATGAGAAACTAAGTTTTTCATATCCAGCACTCCTTCAACCTCTCATTCATGAGCGTGACACTGTAAGTATTTTGTGTATAAAAATTCTGTGCGGTTATTAGAAAAAAGCTGTATGGTTATTAGAATCAGATAACGGAACAAAATAAAATAAATTAATGTTACTAATATTAGAAATTTTATAGGGATACATTTAGTGGCTTAGTCTCATTTGACCATAAAATATCACATCCTTTTGAAAATACACTTAGTCATTTACATGATTTGAAAATTTCATATTTAATTTGCGACGATTTGACTCTACCCTCGAGGATCTGCGAATCGTACAGTTCGACCCACATACTAATGAGATCCACGAATCGCTAGCACAACTCACACACTAGTGAGATTCGCGAGCTGTGTTCATGACCTTCTCCCCCCCCCCCCCCCCCCCAGGATGAGGGAGTTTCATGCTTTCACTAACTTTCGAACCCTGGACTTTCAGGTATTTGTACTAAGTGGTATCAGCTCTTGTAGCCTTTGGTACAATACCTGGAGGTCCAAGATTCGAGAACTAGAGAAGGCATGAAACTCCCTTACTCATCCAGTAAGGGATAAGGTCATGAGCACAGTTCGCGGATCTCACTAGTGTGTGGACCGGGCTGGCGGTTCACGAATCTTGCTTAATGTGGTGGGCCGGACCGTACAATTCACGGATCCTCCTAGTGTGGGGGCCAGATCGTTACATAATTAAGTTTTAAAACTAATTTTCTATCATTTTTTATTTTATTTCAAAAGAATAATGCAATACGCCACGTAAGATGGTACTTTCGATCCTTTAAAGTTCGTTACTAAATGTGTTCATATATTATTATGTTAACGAATCTCATATTTATTGCTAACGATAATTTTTCATTTAACATGGGAAACAATTAATCTAATTTGTCGTCTTTGTTGTAGTATCTCGCTTGGTCACTGAAGCGTAGCAAAGCCGTGAATAATAGCAAACGAGTGGTGGGGGTGATTGGAAAAAGCCACATGAACGGAGTTATTTATGCACTCACATCGGACCAAGGAAACCTCAGGTTTAGCGACCTTGCCGGAAAGAGATCCAATGATCGTTCAAAAGAATTTATCAGTGACCTTCTAAAGAGCTTGGCTAGAGACACTATAATTGGAATTCTTTTATGGGCATTATATGAGCAAATTAAAGGGGTATAGTAAAGTTTTCTCAATCTAAAGTTCATGATATTAATGAATTGGAAAGATAATTTATCACTTGTATCATAATTTATTACTTTTTCAATGAACATATACATAAACTTAAGTTGATCATTATTATGATTATCTGGAAACGGAACACTGCTTGATTTTGATTTTTATAAACACTAGTATCAAGAATTTGATTATTTTAAGGATCCGTTCTTAGTATGTCAAGGGATAATCCTAAAGAGGAGAGTGTAAATATTGGAAGGAAAATTAAGTTAAGAGATCACGAATCTTCTTAAAAAAGAACTTCAAGTGAGAAACTTCCATGTTTGATAAATTGTATTCAATATCAATTTTTGCTCCAGATTTTCTACATCCAAAGTTTTGGAAGTTCATGCATGGATGCCGCTACATAATCATCTGCATTTGCTTGCATTTAATCGATGTGTTGTACTATTTTTTATCGCTCTCTCTCTCTCTCTCTAAAACTCTTTTTTCCCTTGACATTAGTTAATTTGCCTCAACTTCATTAAGGAGAGTTTCTCTCTCTCTCTCTCTCTCTCTCTCTCTCTCTCTCTCTCTCTCTCTCTCT
>CM039519.1:4309841-4349108 GCA_022433055.1 Begonia peltatifolia | reverse complement strand
TCTCTCTCTCTCTCTCTCTCTCTCTCTCTCTCTCTCTCTCTCTCTCTTACCCGTTCCAATCTGTCTCCCTCCTCTCTCTCTGAGCAAACCCTTTTTCTGTCTACTTTTACTTTATAAAGCATTTGCTTCACTTTCTGTGAACTCTCTATCTGTCTCTCCCTCCCTCCCTCCCTCATACAGAAAGAGTTGATAGATCATGGAAGGCGAGAGCTCTTCCTTTAAATCTCCGATCTCTTTTGTAGACTTTCGCATATTGGTTGTTGACGATGATCCAATAGCTCTTGCTGTTTTGTCAGCCATGCTTAGAACATGGAAATATCAGGGTACATTTACTCCAAATCTAGATCCATTTCTTTCATGCATGCTTTTCTAATTCATTTCAACAACTTATTCTTCCTCCAATTTCAGCAGCAGAAGTCGAAGGGACCTTCGTAGTGTTTCTTCTTGCTCTAAATCACTGTTTTATAGAGTTGCATGTGGCCACTAATTGGATATTATGTAATGTTTTGTTAAAGAAAACATGGGTTAAGAACTTACTTATCACACATCTTCTCACAACAATCATGATCTTTTATTATTAGTTGGCCTGAGTTAAGTAATTATCATTTTTTCTGAATTTTAACAAGGTTTAGGAAGCGGCTTTTTAGTTTCATCAAGAAATGGATAAAAGTTTGGCATAAATTTGTCAAATGGGTTGTTGTTTTTCTCTAGTTTTCTTGTATTTTTAAAGGGTTTTTCTAATTTTCTTCTGTTCTGTATTATAGTGGTGACAGCGAAGAACCCATTTGAAGCTTTGGATACTCTTAGGATGAAGAAAGGGCTGTTTGATTTGGTTATCTCAGATCTTCATATGCCTCACATGAATGGACTTGAATTACAGAACAAAGTTAGACAAGAATTTGATCTACCTGTTGTTAGTAAGTTTTCTCATGGAGATCATCTCTTACTTTCGAGTTCTCTCTCTCTCTATCACTATATACACACACACACATATATCCCTTATTTTCTCAAGCTTTCTATCTATGGCAGTGATATCAGCAGACGAGAAAGAGAGCGTGATATTGGAGAGTCTTGAAAAAGGTGCTGCCTTCTATATTGTAAAACCAGTTAAGGTAGATGATCTCAAACATGTATGGCAATATGCTGTTGCAGCTAAGAAAGGAAAATATAAAGTTTCCAGCCTCACGAGTAGCGTCGCCATCGGAAATTACGTCGAAAATGACTATTATTGCGTTAACATATTATCGTCTTCCTTTGGTAAAAACGAATCGAAGCGCTTTAAATTGAAGAGGAAGGAATCGTCAAAGTGGTGCGAGGAAAAATATTGTCACCCTCCCAAAAAGGCTAAGGTGGTTTGGACAAATTCACTTCATAATAGATTTCTTCACGCCATAAGACAAATTGGATTACACAGTAAGTTCTTGTTTTGAACTTGATCATCAAAATTTCCCTTAATTTTTCTTGCATACTATACAAGATTATTTAATTGCTCAATTATTGTGTAGAATTTTAGGGTTTATGCTATTTTTTTTTCTTATTTTTGATTTACCAGAAGCTATTCCAAAGAAAATTCTTGAGTTCATGAATGTTCCAGGATTAACCAGAGAAAATGTAGCCAGCCATTTGCAGGTTTACTTGTTTGTTTACTTCTTATTTTATTAAATTTTCAATAATTTAATATTTCTCTTTCTTTGATTTTGAATGGTATTTGAAATAAATATAAAGAACAGTTCATCATAAGTTTTTTCTTGAAAAGCTAATGAGTTCTTACATTTAAGTATCTGATTATTGTTTTATTACAGTGAATTTCTTACTTTTCCTTCATAATTTAACTGTATATATTCAATATTGCAGAAATACAGGCTTTTTCTAAAACGAGTTACAGATGATGGATTCTTTCCAATACAAGGATTTTCTGATTTAACTTCAGGAACAAGCTTTGCTCCCTTCCTTCCATCAATGGTGTCCAATAATGTTCAACCAAGTCATAAAGAATTTCCCAAAAATCAGCTGCGTAAGCAGCCATCAAAGGAAAAACCTGATCCTCCAAACCCTAATTATTCCCTTTTTTCTACTCAAAAAGCCTTAGTTGGCAGCTCTATAACCCATCTTGGGCATGGACAAGTTCTTAAATCGACCAAATTTCATCCCTCAGATGTTCCTACTCATTATCGAGATGATGGTTTAGCTATAAACAATCCCCACATGCATCAGAACTTATTACTCACTCAATCTGATTCCTCAACGAGCTATACTCAAAGGCCAGATATGTTCATTAACTTTCCATCAATGCACTTAGAGAGTATTGCAAATAACCCTAATTTCTCCTCTTCTGCTTCCCCCTTTTCCAACAATGTTTTTGCTGGAATGAGAATGAATAATGGAGAAGATAAGCTGATGGTCAATACTGGTCAAATTGGATTTAATGGCACTATCGTCGATGAAAGTTATCAATGCTTATCAAGATTCCCTAGTATAAATCAATATGATGATACAATTTTTGTTCAAGCATCTCCGCTTCAATCTTATGATCCTAGGAATGAAGATGTTTTGCCATTTAATTGCATTGATCGAAAGGAACATTTAATCGGCGATGATGTCTGCCGTCTTTTCATGGAGGAGTACAACAACCGATCTGCATTTGAGGTGGATCAAAACCCTAATTTCATAACAACAACGGTATCCGTCTTTTGAGGTTTATTTTCTTGATTTTACAAACTTGTTGTTTATTTGCAGCAAAAGGACGAAGAGGAAAGGTTGTCAGACCTCTATAATGTTTTTAATGAAGAACCAAATCCTTCCATGAAGGAAGCTCTTCATTCCGATACGTGCAGCTCGTATTCGACCAGAGAAGGTGGTTCGACTCTACAACCACAGCCCCTTGGCCAGGCATGCAAACGATCATTGCCATGATTTATTTTCATTCATTTCCATGATTATATAGAAGTACTTTTTTAGTGGATCACCAAGGGTTTACCATAAAACAATACATAATTTGAGTTCTCATTTGGTATATACTGTTTCTTCTTTGCAGTTAGGTGAAAATAAGGATGTCAGCATTGTAAAAAACATGGATCCATCAGATCAGTACAAAAATTGTTCTGTTCCAATCCCTCAGCAGGCATTTCCGCTTCCTTTTCCTCCATTATCCATCTATCCAAACAGCTCTAGATCTTTACACTAATTATTCTGGTAAACTTTATAAAACAGTTATTCGATTAATCTCACATCCTTTATTTGTTTTAATCAGCCGAGCAAACAAATTGACGAAGAAAATCCAACCTTTGAGATTCGTGGATTGCAAAAAGAAGAAAATGGAGATGTAGCTTCTCTTAATGAGGTTTGCTAAAATATCATAGATCCATCTCACATTATCGTAGGATAATACTTAAAGAATTCGACTAGTTTCATTTAGGCTGACTTTTGTTTTGATTGTTTGAGTAGGGTTGGGATGAAGATCTCTTGGAAATATTGTTCGGAGATAACGAAAGTGAGAGAGATCTTGAAATTCACTTGTCTGAGATCTTCAGCAAAAGTTAGATTGACAGTATGATGCAAAAGTTCAATCTATAGCTTTCATGTTTGTTTATATAAACGATAGATGCAAGATTTTCGTAGCTATCATAGCAAGAACTTATCGTAGCTTCAAATCCTAACTTCTTCTTATACTTTAATTCTTTATTTTTCCAAAACTTTTTTCATGTCACGTTGTCAAGAAAAAAGTGAACATATTAAAATCTGTTGGAATGAGGAAGAGAGATTTTGGAGAAGGAAAAAATATAAAGCGGAGAGGAGAGTACTTTAGAGAAACTTTTTTTTTTAAAATTGGTTTGGTTATTACTTGATTACAAAATGCCTAAACTTACATCCTATTTATAGGACTATATGGTACATGTATAATACCATACATGAACTACCTAATTAATCATATATATGTAGTAATACATAATGAATGTCTTTAGTACATGTACTGATGTACCTATAAATATATGAATGAGAAATTTCTAGATGACACTTCACGTATTTATTGGACTTAACCAAAACTACATAAAAAACGTGCATTAACAAAAGTATATTATTTGAATTAGGTTTATATTTTCAACATATTCCCTTAAGTTTAATTCTTTATACTCTAAGCATCATCTTTACCTTGTTGAAATTGTCATAATTAAGAGACTTCGTAAAAATATTAGAAACTTGATCATCAGTTTTCACATACTTTACTTGCACTTCATTCTTCATAATACAGTCATGAAGAAAATGATATATTGTATCTATATGTTTACTTCTATTATGAAACGCAAGATTATTCGCCAATGCAATAGCTCATTTATTGTCCACAAAAATCTCTGTAGCTTCTTCTTGTGGCATTTGTAACTCTCTCAATAGTCTTCTCAACCACATAATATGACATACACAAAATGTAATAGCAATATATTCAGTTTTGCAGGTGAATAAAGTCACAATTTATTGTTTCTTTAAACTCCAAGTAAAAGTTGCAGCACCCATGTAGAAAACAAAACATGTTATGCTTTTTTGATCATCCATATCTCCACCCCACTTACTATCGGTATATTTGACAAGCTTAAAGTCATTAAAAAATTAAATAAAGCAAGCCAAAAATCAATTGTACCTTTTATATACTAAAGAATCTGCTTCATTGCTTGAAATGTGTTATGATACGTAACTCATTGAATCGACTTACTATTCCAACTCTTAAAAGAATATTTAGCTTTGTGTGTAACACCTGGATTTTCGTTAGATGAATTTCAGATTTCGTGATTGTAATTGGTAGACTTTCGGTCGGAATTATAAGTGGAGAATTTGTACTATTATGTAAAGAAATTATTTGAGTCTAATGGGCAAGAGAAAGTTTTAAGATTTACTGGAAGTGGGTAGAATAACGATATTGTTAAATGAATTAGGTCTAAGGGCAATTAGGTAATTATTATTATTACAAAATAATAATAAAACAAAAACAGAGGGGACGAACGAAATGCCCCCTTGTTTCGGTTCTTCCTCCCCACCCTCGAGCTCCCCGTAAGTGTTCTCTCTTCTAGCCGGCGCTGATCCTCTCCGATTCTCCGTTTACCTTCAGATTTAAGGTAAGTTTAGTTAGTTTTGATTAGATAATTAGTTATTTAGTTATTTTGATCGGTAAAACTAAGGTTAGAGGGAGTATTTGTTAGTTTTAGTAAAACCCTATGTGATAGGTATGAAATTTCAGGATTTAGTCGAGTATTAGTTGTGTATTTGTGTTTAAGTTGGAAGAATAAGTAGATTATAGGTTTTTATGGAGAAAATTGAGTGTTTAGACAACCGGATAACTCGGGTTGCGGAACGATTTTCGTTCGGCCACATCCGGCTAAATTGTGGATGTCCAATTGGAAAATGGATGAAACCATTAGAAACTAGACGTCCTGAGGAGCCCGTAGCAGTTTGGATCATCCAATTCAAACGAGTATTGGACAAGTTATGAATTTCTGAAGTTTGGTTGGAAATTGGGTTGGATTTCGGGTTTAGTGGAGAGTTTTGGTTTTGTACGAGTTATGACTTTCGAGATAGAAATTTATGAGTTGAACGAAGTAAAATTAATGGATGTATGATTTTATAGGTATTCCAGTTAGCATGTGAACTACTAGTTTCGGCATACGAATTGCTAAAGACGCCAGGTAAGTGATGTAGTAGAAGTTTTGCCTTCAGACCTACATCACAGTTCAGGAGGATGCATTGCACATTTATTTTATGTTATGCTTTCATGGTTGTGCATCATTATTTTAAAGTAGAAGAACGAGACGAAAATGAATTTCCATGTATTTATGAGACAGAAACAGTAGGATGTAAGTAGTGAAGAATGAAATTGAGAAGATACGTAAGTAGATAATGAAGGTGGGGTTGAGTGGTATGGTCCTATGAGGAGGGCCGTGAGGTATGTCATTTCTTCCCCCGCTTTACGTGATGACCTTGGTCCTATGAGAAGGATTGCGAGAAGTACCACTTTACTAAGCTGGTTGGCTTTGTCTTATGAGGAGGACCGTGAGATGGGTCACCTTGGTCTAGCACGTAACAAAGAACCCAGTAGTAAGAAGATAAATAAGATGTAAGAAAGAGACGAAAACAAAAGTAGAGACAAAACTGTAGAAACTGCAAGTGTTAGGGGGTGTTTGATTTAGTGTGTTTATGTGCATTACTTACTTAGCATTAGGCTAATAGATAAGTTCTGTAATGTAGGTGGCGAAATGATAGCTGGTGAGTACTCTGAGCGAGCCCAGAACTAGTAGGCAGTTGGAGGAGCACGCTCATGGATGATTCGGCCAGCTGTTAGGGTAATTTTAACACGGTATTCATAGATACGGGTGTAGAGGTCGAGTCGGAGTCGTTTTGAGTCATTTTGTAAAGAAAATAGATTTCAAATGTTTAGTTGTAGTTTAGATGTATTTAACGATTTTCAGTTGATTGTAAAAATGATGGTGTTGTTGTTTTTAACATCGAGTCGAAATTGATCGTATTGGGAAAAATTGAGGTTTTATTGAGGTTTTGTGAGGGAAGTGTAGACCGGTAGGCTTAGTGGTCAACTAGACCCTGCAAGTGTCTACCGCTAGGGTCGACTTGCGTGGGCAGAGCCAAAGTAAGTGTCGACTTATGGTTGTAGGTGTCGACTGGTAGTGTGAAAAATAGAAGCGGTGTCGACCACGAGGGTCGATCTGCGAGGACAGAGAGGACAGTCAACAGACCCGACAGCTGCAGAGGAGTGGGTCCGTACTATGGAAAGTATGTTTAAGTATGCGAAGGTGGCAGAAGAAGATAATGTTGCATTGACCACGTTCTACCTACCAAAGGATGCCCGATTCTGGTGGGAGTCTATAGAGACCACTACTGATACTTAACGTATGTCTTTGGAGAAGTTCAAGGTTGCCTTCTATGATAAGTATTTTAACAGCACAGTTCAGGCGACGAAGAGGATGGAGTTCTTGCAATTGAAGCAAACCACTTCAGTGACGGAGTACAACCGGCAATTCGAGTCTTTGTCTCGATTTGCCAATAATCTGGTAAGCCAGAACGAAGATAAGGTGTTCCAGTTCTTACAGGGATTAAAGCTGAAAATATACAAGGGAGTGAAGATAACGGGTATATGGAACGTGCCTTACTCAGAGGTAGTGGCCAAGGCACTTGAGGTGGAAGAGGCTGAGATGAAGTGTGTTAGGCAAAAAGAAGCCCCGAGGAGGTTTTTCCGTGAGATTATTCCTCAACAGAACAGAGTTGTCCCTCAGCAGTGACAGCAGAAAGGCACCAAGAGGTCTAGTGATGGACAGAGCAGTCAGGGGACAAGCAAACGGACACAAGAGATTGGGAGGTATCCTTAGTGTTAGAAGGGTTTAAGATATCATTCGGGCGAGTGCAGGTTGAGTTCAGAAAGATGCTATAACTGCTATGAAGCCGGACATTTTTCAAGAGATTGATCTAAGCCCAGAGTTACCCGATGTTTTAATTGCAACGAGATGAGCAATGTTAGCAGAGATTGCCCAGCTACGCGTACAACACAGAGAGTATTTGCCATGAACGAGTCGGGCGAGTATGACCAGCTAGCCTTAGTATCAGATATTATATTGGTAAACTCTGTACCTGAATATACTTTAATTGATTTTGGTGAGACGCACTCGTTCGTTGCAACTACATTCGTGGTTAAATTGGATGTATGGCCTGTGTCAATGAACTGTAGTTACGAGGTAATGTTACTTTATGGTGGGCGTATGTATTCAAATTAAATGGTACGAGATAGCATGGTGTCGGTGGGAAGCAAGAATTTATCGGCCGATCACATTATTATGGGTATAACGGGATATGACGTAATATTGGGGAATCGTTTGGCTGTTCAAGCACTACGCTACAATTGACTGTAGGGCAGGCACGGTGAGTTTTCAACCGCCGAATGGTGAGAAGCATACCTTTCAGGGCGCGAAAAATGCCAGGAGGATATCTGCCATGGCGCCTGTCAGTACTCGTCAAGTTTTGAGCAGTGAGTGTTTTGGTTTTCTTGCCGATATTATTGATGTTCAAGTTCTCAGAGAGTTAAGACCTTAGGATATTCTCGTTGTTAAGGATTTCTTGGAGGTTTTTCTAGAGTTTGCTATAGATGTGTACCTAGGAGCTGAGCTGGTGTTGAAGAATCCTTATAGATTGGCACCAATGGAGCTGAACTCATTCACCGTGGGTGAAAAAAAGGTTTATACGCCCTATCTTTTCACCGTGGGACGCACCAATCTTTTTTGTCAAGAAGAAGGATGGGTCGTTACGAATGTGCATTGACTACAGGGAGTTGAACAAGCTGACGGTTAAGAATAAATACCCTCTGCCAAGGATAGACGATCTGTTTGACCAACTCCAAGGTGCACGAGTGTTTCAAAAGTTGACTTGGATCGGGATATTTCCAGTTGAAGGTGAGGTCAGAGGATATTCCAAAGACGGCTTTTTGGATGTGGTATGGGCATTATGAGTTTTTGGTGATGTTCTTCGGGTTGACGAATGCTCCAACCGCCTTGATAAATTTGTTATAATGTTTATCGATGATATATTAGTGTACTCTCGTAGTGCGGAGGATCATGAAGAACCCCTGAGGTTGGTGTTGGAGACCTTAAAGCGACACTAACTTTATGCAAAGTTTTCTTAGTGTGAGTTTTGGCTGGATAGGATACAATTTCTGGGACATGTCATCTTGAGCGATGATATATCTGTTGATCCAGCAAAGATTCAGGTAGTTAGGGAGTGGCCACAGTCGAAAAGTGTCACGGAGATGCAGAGTTTTCTCGGGCTGGCAGATTATTAAAGGAGGTTCATTGAAAGATTTTTGAAGATTACGGCGCCTTTGACCCGTTTGACGAGGAAAAGTGTGAAGTATCTGTGGTCCGAGGATTGCGAGCACAGTTTCCAGACATTGAAGCAAAGATTGACTACTACTCCGATTTTGACGCTCCCTACCGAGGACGAAAAATTTAGTATTTATTGTGATCCCTCCAAGGTAGGTCTTGGATGTGTGCTGATGCAAGAAGGGAAGGTGATAGCCTACGCTTCTAGGTAGTTGAAGAATTACGAGCAGAATTATCTGACACACAACTTGGAGTTAGCCGTGGTAGTCTTCACACTAAAAATTTGGAAACATTATCTGTATGGACAGCCGTGTGATATATATCCGGATCACAAAAGTCTTAAGTATATTTTCACTCAGAAGGAATTGAATATGAGACAGTGGCGGTGGTTAGAATTCATGAAGACCTATGATGTTGAGATTAAATACCACCCCAGCAAGGCAAACGTGTTGGCTGATGCATTGAGTAGTGTGACGGTATCCACTTCGGCGATGAATTCCTCTATGCCACTAATCTTGGATGCAGAATTTTAGAAGTTCAACTTGGAGGTAGTGTCGAATGTCTCGATCATGTTATCAGCTATGTCTTTACAGCCTAAGATTCTGGAGAAGATTAAGGAGGCCCAAAAGAACGATGCGAAGTGCGATGAAATTAAAGCAAGCATGGCTTCTAGTGAAAAGTCAGAATTCAGTTATTCGGACGACGAGATTCTTAAATTTCGGAATAGATGGTTCGTTTCGAATAATGAGCTAAAGAGGCAGATATTATCGGAAGCTCATTCTGCTAGGTTTTCTGTGCACCCAGGAAGCACCAAGATGTACAGAGATCTTAAGCAGCATTATTGGTGACCCAATATGAAAAAGATTATGGCAAAATATGTTGAGGGGTGTTTAATTTGTCAACAGATTAAGGCTGAACACCAGAGGCCAGCGGGAAAGCTACAACCATTGTCTATTCCGAATGGAAATGAGAGCAGATATCGATGGACTTTGTTATCGGATTGCCTCAGACAACAAAAGGTTATGATGACATATGGGTGATTGTGGACCGATTAACCAAGTCAGCCCATTTCTTGCCCGTGAAGATGACGTACTCTATGGACCAGTTCGCCGAACTGTATGTTCAGGCGGTCGTACGGCTGCACGGAATTCCAACTTCGATTGTATCGGACAGAGACCCGAGATTTACGTCGAAGTTTTGGAAGAGCCTGCACAAAGCCATGGGTATGCAGCTCAATTTTAGTACGACATTTCATCCTCAGACTGACGGACAAACTGAGAAGACTATTCAGATGTTGGAGAATATGCTTCGGGCTTGCGTACTAGAATTTTAGGGTTCGTGGAGCAAATACCTGCCATTGGTGGAGTTTTCGTATAACAACAACTTTCAGGCTACGATAGGTATGGCTCCTTACGAGGCTCTTTATGGAAGAAAATGCAGATTTTTGATATATTGGGATAAAGTCGGCGAGACAAGATTGGTTGGTCTGGATATTTAGCAGCAGACAGTAGAGAAGGTTGCATTTATTTGGCAACTTATTTTAACAGCTCAAAGCTGACAAAAGAGTTATGCAGATCGACAGAGAAGAGAGTTAGAGTTTAAGGTGGGTGATGAAGTCTTCCTGAAAATTTTGCCATTCAAAGGAGTTGTGAGATTCGAAAAAAGAGGCAAGTTGAAGCCAAGATTTATTGAACTATTTCTTATTACGAAGAGAATAGGAAAAACGGCTTACCAGCTGTAGCTACTAGCCTCGATAGGGAGAATTTACAATGTATTCCACGTTTCTATGTTGAGGAAGTGTGTCGTGGAGCATCAAGATATAGGGATTCAACCCACATTGACGTATGAGAAGAAGCCAGTCGAGATCCTGGATTATGCAGTGAAGATTTTACGCAACAAGAAAATTCCACTAGTGAAAGTATTATGGCTTAACCACAATGTAAAAAAAGCAACCTGGGAGCGGCAACAAGACATGATGAGCCGATATCCAGGATTGTTCAAATAGCAAATTTTAGGGACAAGATTTCTTTAAGAAGGGTGAGATATAACACCTGAATTTTTGTTAAATGAATTTCAGATTTCGTGATTGTAATCGGTAGAGTTTCGGTCAGAATTATGAGCGGAGAATTTGTATCATTATGTAAAGAAATTATTTGAGTCTAATGGGTAAGAGAAAATTATAAGATTTCGATCGAAAGTGGATAGAATAACAATATCATTAAATGAATTAGGTCTAAGGGCAATTAGGTAATTATCATTATTATTAAAAAAATAATAAAACAAAACAGAGGAGAGGAACGAAATCTCCCCTCCCCTTATTTCGGTTCTTCCTCCCCACCTGCGAGCTCCCCTTCTGCGTTCTCCCTTTCAGTCGGCATCGATTCTCTCCGATTCTCCGCCAACCTTCAGATTTACGGTCAGTTTAGTTAGTTTTGAGTAGATAATTAGTTTTTTAGTTATTTTGAGCGGTAAAACTAAATTTAGAGGGAGTATTTGTTAGTTTTAGTAAAACCATAGGTGGTAGGTATGAAATTTCAGGATTTAGTCGAGTATTAATCGTGTATTTATGTTTAAGTTGGAAGAATGAGTAGATTATAGGTTTTTATGAAGAAAATTGAGCGTTTAGACAACCAGATAACTCGGGTTGCAAAACGGTTTCCGTTCGGCCACGTCCGGCTAAATTTTGGATGTCCAATTGAGAAATGGATGATACCATTAGAAACTAGACGTCCTAAGAAACTCGTAGCACTTTGGATCGTCCAATTTGGACGAGTATTGGAGAAGTCATGAATTTTTGAAGTTTTGTCGGAAATTTAGTTCGATTTTGGATTTAGTAGAGAGTTTTGGTTTTGTACGAGTTATGACTTTCGAGCTAGAAATTTATGAGTTGAACGAAGTAGAATTAATGAATGTATGATTTTATAGGTATTCCAGTTAGCGGGCGAACTACTCGTTTCTGCATACAAATTGCTAAAGACGCCAGGTAAGTATTGTAGTAGAAGTTTTGTCTTCGGGCCTACATCACAGTTTAGCAGGATGCATTGCACGTTTATTTTATGTTATGCTTTCATGGTTGTGTATCATTGTTTTAAAGTAGAAGAACGAGACGAAAATGAATTTCCATGTATTTATGAGACGGAAACAGTAGGATGTGAGTAGTGAAGAATGAAATTGAGAAGATACGTAAGTAGATAATGAAGGTGGGGTTGAGTGGGATGGTTCTATGAGGGGAGGGCCGTGAGGTATACCATTTCTTCCCCCGTTTTATGTGGTGGCCCTGGTCTTATGAGAGGGATTGCGAGGAGTACCACTTTATTAAGCCAAGATTGGCTTTGTCCTATAAGGGGGACCGTGAGATGAGTCACCTTGGTCTAGTGCGTAAAAAAGAACGTAGTAGTAAGAAAATAAAGAAGATGTAAGAAAGAGACGAAAACGAAAGTAGAGACGAAACTGTAGAAACTATATGTGTTAGGGGGTGTTTGATTTAGTGTGTTTTTATGTGCATTATTTACTTAGCATTAAGCTAATATTTGAGTTCTATGATGTAGGTAGCGAAGCGATAGCTAGTGAGTACTCAAAGTGAGCCCAGGACTAGGAGGCAGTTTGAGGAGCACGCTCGTGGATGATCCGGCCGGCTGTTAGGGCAATTTCAATGCGGTATTCATAGGTACGGGTGTAGAGGTCGAGTCGGAGTGTTTTTGAGTCATTTTGTAAAGAAAAGAGATTTCAAATGTTCAGTAGTACTCTGGATGTATTTAACAATTTTTAGTTAATTTTAAGAATGATGGTTTTGTTATTTTTAACGTTGAGTCGAAATTGATCGTATTGGGAAAAATTGAGGTTTTATTGAGGTTCTGTGAGGGAAGTGTTGACCGATAGGCTTAGTGGTCGACCAAACCTTGCAAGTGTCGACCACGAGGGTCGACCTGTGCGGGCAGAGCCGAAGTAAGTGTCGACCTATGGTTGTAGGTGTTGACCGGTAGTGTGAAAAATGGCAGCGGTGTCGACCGCGATGGTCTACCTGCGCAGATAGAGAAGATCAAGGTGTCGACCTACGGCTGTAGGTGTTAACCGGAAATGAAGGAGATGGTGGAGGTGTCGACCGCGAGAGTCGACCGTTAGAGACAAAGAGGATTGAAGTGTCGACCGTTAAAGAAAAGTGTCGACCAGTTTGAGGGTGAGTAGAAGGAAGTCGACCCTGAGGGTCGACCTGTGTCGCCAGAGACGAATGAAGTGTCGACTGGTGACGACAAGGGTCGACCGAAGATATCTTTTAATGTTTTAAAAACTTGATATTCTATTTAAAATGATTTTTAACCAAAAGTTTTCTGCTGCGAGGTTTTCAGTCGATTTTAAAAGTGTTCTTTCAAGTCAAAAAATAAGTTTCAAATTTTGAAACGAATTTTATCAGTAGATCAGGAGTAAGAGTAGTGAGTAGTAGTGGTTAGCGAATTGGGAATCGTGGTGGATTTTCAAGGCATGACATTGTGTAAGTTAAATACCTCAATCTCTCAACAAGGTTTTTGAAAGTTGTAGAATTAACATTCTCTCCTTCCTCATTTACTGCTATGTTGACAATTGTAGTATTGAACACTTAATCGATCATTCTGTCTTAAGTGACTTTCTCTACAGCTCTCTCTCACGAAATTTTTCTTTGTTGTCAACATTTTGACGTCCTTGACCTTTTCCTCTACCTTGTTCACGTCCTCGTCCCTGTCTACGCCCTCGTTCTCGTTGGCTTCTTCCATGTTCATTCTCTTTTTATCTTCACTGAAAGCTTGGTGGCCAAAACTTGCTCGACAACTGCTTCTTCTTATTGTTTCTCTCTTCATGTGTTTGTTAAGAACTCATTAGTTGGTTAACTATCATTGTAGCTAAATCTTTAGACTCCTCGATAGCGACAATTACATAATCAAACTTTGAATGCAACGAGCGAACCTTTTCATAGATGCAAACATATTTTATTTTTTTCTCCATATGTCTTTATTTGGTTTATGATCGCCAAAACCCTAGAAACGACATATGCTATGAATTCGAATTCTTGCAATTACAACACTTCAAATTCTCTCGCAGTATTTGAAGACGTACCATCTTTACCTTATCAACTCGTTGATAAGAATTTTGTAAAATGTTTCATACTAGCTTGGTAGTGGTGGCATTTAATACTCTTTTGAACATGACTTCTTCCAAATACTGATGAATAAGGGTAAGAGCTTATTGATCTCTCTTACGTGTTCTTTGGAGATTTTCCCGTTGGTTATGAGTCAATCTGGAATCATCACGAGACTCGTCGTAGCCTCTATCGACTATCTCCCATACATCTTGGGAGCCGAACAAAGTCTTCATAGGTATGCACAAGTTCTCATAATTGTCTTCGGTAAGTTAAGGGAATGAAATGAAAATGTATAATTTGACATTTACGCAAGATCAAAATTTTGAGTTCTGATACAAATTTATTTGAATGAGGAAGTGGGACTTAGGAGAAGAAAAAAATAGAAAGTAGAAAGAAGAGAACTTGAGAGAAACTTTTTTTTTTAAATTGATTTGGCTATTGCTTGATTGCAAAATGCCTAAACTTACGTCCTATTTATAGGATTATATGGTATATATATAATACTATAAACTACTTAATTAATAACATACATGTATTTATACATAATGAATCTCTTAAGTGCATGTACTAGTGTATATACACATCCAAGAATGAGAAAATTTTAGTTGACTCTTCACATTTTCATTGGACTAAACTAAAACTACATTAAAAAGGCATAAACTAAATTATATTATTTGAATTAGACTATATTTTCACCAAAATCTATTGAGAGTTTTATGCTTTAACAATGTTCAGTTCAATAGTTTTTTCTTCTTTTGAAGCTTTCTCTCAAGATCGAAATCTCTTTCTACTCTAGATTAGTGACTTCAAAAAGTGAAATTCCAGAAAATACTAACCAGAACTAGACAATAATCCTTTACTTCTTAATACACATTTTGCCTATCATAAAGGGGAGCCATTACAACTTTGTATCGACTTACTTAGGCCCATTGGGGCAGCCATTGAGCTTAAATCCTATCATCTTATGTATTTTAAATTCAATCACGTAATCCATATTTAACAACTTGCAATGAGTTTATATAATGATAATTATAATATATGTAAGTTCATCAAAGTTTATCAATAAAATATTTAACAATCACTCACTTGCGTGATAGGCCATGTGTAGGCGATGCAGAGTAATATATAAAAAAAATAAAATAAAAATTATTTTAAAACTCAAATATTAATTTTTTTAAAAAAATTTATTAAAGTATTAACCTTAATAAAATAAATATTAAAATATCAATAACTTAATAACCTAAATCTCGATGAACGGTGATAGCCCACCGTTTTCATTTTACAAAGAGAATGAGAGGTCGAGTGAGAGTTAACACACCCCGTTCTCCACTGGGACTGTGCGGAGGTGCTCACTCCCCCTATCAATAATATTTAATTTATAAATTAATTTTTAAAAAAATAACAAACGATATTAAATTTATTTAAAAATTTTATCACATATTTACAACATCATGAGACAAGAATCTGAAAATATTCATGAATTTCTAACGCTTATACAATTTATTATAATTGTTTTATAAAATATGTAAATAAAATTATAATAAATTATACAAGTGTTAGAAAATCACACAAACTTTTCAATTATCTTTTCATGATGTGTTGAGTATATGGTAGAAAGTTCAAGTAAATTGAATATCATTTGATATTTTTTTAAAAATTAATTTATAAAGTGAAGAAGGAACGACGAGTCCCTTATAAATTAATTTAAAAAAAATAGCAAAAAATATTCAATTTACTTAAAATTATTACCACATGTTCACCATATCATGGAAAAATAATGTAAAACTTTTAGTGATTTTATAACACTTGTATGATGTATTGTAATTTTAGTCAATTATTGTATAAAATAATTATAATAAATCGTACAAATGTTAAAAAATTACTAATATTTTCATATTATCTTCCTATGATGTGGTGAACATATGATATAAATTTTAAGTAAATTGAATATCGTTTGTTAGTTTTTTAAAATTAATTTATAAGGGACCCCCCTTTCCTTCTTCCCTTTATCAAATAATTTTAAAAAAATACCAAAAGATATTCAATTTATTTGAAATTTTTACCACATGTTCACCACATCATAGAAGATAATATGAAAATATTCTTGATTTTCTAATACTTGGACAATTTATTATAATTTAAGTTAATTACTTTATAAAACAATTATAGTAAATTGTAGAAGTGCTAAAAAATTATGAAAATTTTCAAATTATTTTATATGTGAATATGTGGTAAAATTTTTAAATAAATAGAATATTGTTTGTCCTTTTTTTAAATTAAATTTATAAATTAAATATCTTTGACACGTGCAGAGCACTTGTGCAGGAGAGGAGGAGGGGGGAGGGATTTTCAATCCAATGAAGACATTAAGGTTATCTCGTTCTCATTTCCATAGTTATATACATGGTATACGAAGAGGTAAATTCAACCATTGGGTTCATGTGTTACCAAGATTGCTAACTTCTTCTTTTTCTCAAATGCATGCTTTAACATATTTTATGAAACTAATGCCATACATATTTGAAACCATACAACTCACTCATGCAATTCATTTTGAAAACTAGCATATCACATGTAACACCCAAAATTTCCGTTAAACTAATTTCAAATGTACGTAATTATAATCGGCGGAGTTTTGGTCAGAATTGGGAACGAAGAATTTTTACCCTTAAGTAAAAGATTATTTTGAGGCTAATGGAGGAGAGAAAAATTTAATAATCAAACCGGAATCGGACTGTATAACAGATTTATTAAACTGTTAAGAGTTAAAGGCGAAATAATAATTAAGATTAATTATATTAAATATTAAAATTAAAAAATATATATAGAAAACACCCTCGGGTGTTTGCTCTTCCCCACCGAAGCTCCCTTTCTTGGTGGTCTTCTCCTTCCTTCTTCCGCGTGAAACCCTTCCTCGACAATACTACTTCTCAAGCAACGATCTTCCTTCATCGATGTTCAATCTACGGTAAGTGTTAGTTAGTTCCTAGTAGATAGATGATCTTTTAGTTGTTTTGAGCGACGAAAGTGAAAGTAGAGGGAGTATAGGGTGGTTTTGGTAAAACCTGTAAGGAAGATACGATGTTTGAAGATTTGTAGTGATTTCTCTCAATACGTTGCTGTTTAAGCTAGGAGTAGAAATGAATTTTAAGATTTTATGGGGAAGATTGAGTGTTTGGATAGCCGAGTGCTCAAATTTGGAACGATTTTTGCTCGGCCACGTCCGACCAAGCTATAGGTGTTGAATCAGAAAATAGATGAGATCGTTAGAAACTAGACGACATGAGGAATCCGTAACATTTTGAATCGTCCAATTCAAGCGATTATTGGAGGAGTTATAAATTTTCGAAGGTTAGTCAGAAATTGAGTTAGGATTTCGGTTTAAGCCGAGTGGGGGTTTAGTTATTATTTCCTTTAGAACTTATGAATTTAATGGAAAGTAAAGCTAATAGATGTGTGATTTTATAGGTTTTTCCAGTTAGCGCACGAAGTTATGAGGTGCGAAGAATTTCTAGGACGCCAGGTAAGTATTGTAGTAAGAGTTTTGCCTTCGGGCCTACATCACAGTTCAGTAGGATGCATTGCACGTTTACTTTGCGTTATGCTTTCATGGTTGTGCATCATTGTTTTAAATTAGGAGAACGAGACGAAAATGAATTTTTATCTTTTTACGAAGTGAAATAGTAGGATGTGATGAGACGAACAAAAAGAGAAGATACGTAAAAAAATAATGAAGCTGTGGTTGAGTGACATTGTTCTATGAGGGGGACCGCATCCTATGAGGGGAACAGCGTCCTATGTCACTCTTCCCTCGCTTTACGTGGCGACATTGTCCTATGAGGAGGACCGCATCCTATGAGGGGGATCGCGAAGTGTGTCACTTTACTAGACTGAGGTTGGCTCCGTCCTATGAGGGGGACTGCGTCCTATGAGGGGGACTGCGAGAGGTGTCACCTTATTCTAGTGCATAAAAAAGAACCTAGTAGTAAGAAGATAAAGAAGATGTAAGAAAGAGACGAAAACAAAAGTAGAGACGAAACTGTAGAGACTGCATATGTTAGGATGTGTTTTTAGCGTTATATTTTATGCATTACTTACTTAGCATTAAGCTAATAGTTGAATTCTGTGATGTAGGTGACGACGCTATAGTTGGTGAGTACTCCGAGCATGTCTAGGACTAGAAGGCGATTGGAGGAGCACGCACGTGGACGATCTGGCCGCTGTCAGGGCGTTTGACTATGGAAGGCATAAGTATGGATTTTGGGAGTGTAATTGAAAGGGTTTTAAATTGTTTTGAGTCAAACAAGTGTTTAGACGGATTTCAAACTTGAGTAGTTGTTTTCTGTATGTAAATAATGATTTGAATTGATGGGTGTGTTGGTTTATTATTAGCGTTGAGTCGAAGTCCGGTCGAGTTGTGAAGTTTTTAAGGTTTTTAAACAAAGTTCTGAAGAGGAGGTGTTGACCGATAGGCTTAGTGGTCGACCAGATCCTGAAAGTGTCGACCACGAGGGTCGACCTGTACGGGCAGGGCCAAAGTAGGTGTCGACCTATGGTTGTAGGTGTCGACCGGTAGAGTAAAAATGGCAGCGGTGTCGATCGCGAGGGTTGACCTGCGCGGACAGAGAGGATCCGGGTGTCGACCTGCGAAAGCAGGTGTCGACCACTCTCTGAGATGAGCGTAGTAGTATCGACCGACGTTCTCAGTGTCGACTGCCAAAAATACCCGAGACGATCGTAGTGTTAACTTGCGTTGCTAGTGTCGACTGATGAAAAAAACCCGAGATAACCCAAGTGTCGACTGCTTATAGGTATCGACCGGTGTCTCTGTATTATGTTTTAAAAAAATGAAATTTTATTCAAACTGATTTTAATTCATTTTCCGCTACGATGCCGTTTAAAATACTTTCAAAAACGTCGTTTTAAACTGAGGAACAAAAAATTTAAATTTTATTCAAATTCTTTTGAGCGTAGTGAGTGAATAGTAGAAGTGAACGAAACAGAAACGAGTAGGTTTTCGGGGCGTTACATCACATTAATTTAAAATAATGTTTTCAAAACATTTCTTTTTAATATCATAATACAATTTGAAAACACAAATTTTTTTAAAATACCATTCATTTCACATGAAAACAACATTCATTTAATCACTTCAATTAACAATCAAAATATTAAGCCTAACCAAAACCAAGGACATGATTTAAAAATATCTTTATCTTAACAATACAATAAAATGTTAAAATAACTATTCTAAATGTAGAATTTACTTACTTATTGAAGGCTCCTTCTCGATTTCCACATAATAAATTGATTTTTATCCCTATAGAATCGCCTTTACAAGCTGAGTAATTTTTCTTTAAGGAACAAGTCCCAAATTTCACTTTTTCTTCCCATTTTTCTCTATTCTTTCTCCTCTTTTATTGAGTTGAATATTTTGCACGAAATTAGCTGATTCTTCAGTCTTTTCTACCCTTTTCTAGAGAGATATTGGGGTATATTTACCATTCTATCATTTTTGTACATCTACAAGTACTATTTTACCATTTCTTGTATAATAAATTACAAAAATACCATGATTACTTATGTTTAAATTTACTTAGCTGAAACTAATAATTTTTTATTAGTCTTAAGTTAATCAACATGATTGGCATAATTACTCATGATTAATTAGACTTAAACATACTTAATTAACTTAATTAATTATTTAAGCAAACAATTTACCCAATATATATTGACTGTCACGTATTCTAACTCCATTGGTTGTTCAATATTATTGTATGGATACATGCTACAAAGTGTTGGAAACATTTTTGTTCTTTAACTTTCTCTAAATTCTGACTCTAAAACGTAGTTTAAAGCCATTAAGCAAAACAGTTCAGTTTAAAACATAAACTGTATTAATCAGATTAAAAAGTAAATAACTGTTGCTACACACATTAAAATTGTTTTATTTCAAAGTCATTCATTTCCTCTACATATCTAGTTTAAGACTGGTAAATTTCATAATAATCCAACTATCACAGCAAAAGTGATTACACTTACAATCAAGTGTGTTCTTATAAAACAGTTTCATTAATAGTATTCTTAAGGATTTTGTACAATTTCTTCAATACAATTTTCATAACTTATATTCATATATCATCCATAATAAATATCTACAATATATTATTAATAATAGAATATTGAAAGTTTAAAAACCACCTAAGAAACCAAATTCAAAAATTTAGTTTCTGAAGATGATTTCGTGAATTGATGAATGTTCTACAACCATATTCTAACTATATAATTACAAGGATTGTATTTTATTTGGACTATAAACCATTTTGTTTGTAGATTCTGTTAAACAAGTAGAATTGGAGCACCGTTATGTTGAATAATTAGAGATAACGTTTTAAAAAAATTAATTTTTTTTGGATCTATGGATCTTCATATTCCGTTTCTTTACGAGATTCTGAATTGTGATATCGAAATTTGAATTTTCTAAGGTCAAAAATTTTAATTTTTTATGATAATTTTGTACTTTTAAAATCAAACCGATTTTAAATTCTGATTTTTTATTGTAGTTTACACCGGATTTTGTTTCTTGAATGCATTTTAATTTTGGATTCAATGTATCGAGATTCAAATTCAAAAAATTCATGCACATTCAAAATCAAATTCTATTAGCATCTATAGATTTCATGGTTTTATATGTTTGCTTATGGAATTAAGGTTATATTCTTAGTTTTTGCATGAATTTACTTTTCAGTGTAAAATTTTAAATTTTTGAATTTTTCATCAAGTAATTTTATAGAAACATTTTGATGTGATTGCCTCAACTACATCAAGTGCAAGTTACCCTCTTTGATCATTATATAAAGGTTCACTTGCACTAAAAATAGAATTTGATGCTATAGAAATTAGAGGTGTTAGTAAATTACGTATTGTTATAAAAAGAATATAATATATAGTTGAATATTTTTTTCACTAATCTAAAATATGAAAATTTTATTTTTGAGAAAATTGATAACGAATGTCAAAATAAATATGTAACACCCCGGGAAACTACACATTCTCGGTGCGCTACAATACGTCTACACACTATGACATACTGAAACTTGACACAACTCACTCAATTTAATACCATTTTCGTTTTCAAATCATATTTAAAAGAATATTTGTGAGTACAACAAAATTTTCGACTCGATTCGAAAACAACTCATGCCCCGAAGAGGGAACACGACATCCTCAATATAAAAATACGCAGCGGAAAGAAAATAATTTAAAATAAAACGACAATACTTGAAATCCTAGGAAGGAGTTCAACACACCCCTCGAACTACACAAATTCGGTGCCGCGTACTCACGTCCCTACTTCGATGCCCCGCGCGCACCCTCATGGTGCCGCACGCACCAACTCAACATCACCGCGTCTCACGCATGCTCACAGCGCCGTGTGCCCCACGCACCCTGCCTCCGTACAGCACGTTCGCGCGCACGCCATCACCCGGCGCCGCACGACCTATGAGCACGCATAGGGTCGCGTGCCCCGTGCACCTGCGATCACGCCGTACTTCTGCGCTCATATACACTTCTCTAGCACTCACTGTACACGTCCCGACCTATTCCATATCCTTTCTACTCCCAAACCCTCCCTCGAAATTTCGGCAGAGTAACGCTTAAAAACTGACTATCCCAAAAATTAAAACCCTGCACACAGTTCACCGAAAAACTAGAAATATTTATCCATCAACCATCCAGGGAAAATTCCATAACCAAATCAAAATCTAAAGACAACAAGTCCATCAACTACAAATGAAGAAAGATCCACAGTACAGCATTTCCACGCTCCTATAGGTAAGGTATACGCGTACGTCGCCAAAATCACACGCACTCCATAAACACCTATACAACTGACGCCCATAAAACTCATCTCATCAACCGTACATTAACACAGTAAAAGAATCAAGCCACCACCTACCATTCCCACAGGTCGGGTCGCCCTAACAAAATCTGCCGTCCGGTGCCTCGGTTGCACGCCGCCAACCATCCTATGCCTCAGGACTAGGCTCTCGAGGCTCACCAGCAATATCGTCAGCACCAACACCATAAAGCACACAACATAAGCTTAACGCTCAGTAAGTAGTACAATATGAAAGTAAAAGCCGACCATGCAATCCTATCACATGCAGTCTCTACACTCACACTCATGTTGTCACATCTGTGACGCGTAGTGTAGCCGTACCAGGGTAAGGAGGAACCTAGCGCCACCCTACACTCTGACACGTTGCCACCGTCCCGGACTCCCCAGCAATGAGGCCCACAAGCTACACACATGCATCACCACACAGCAACCATATTAGGGTGAGGGTGTACCTCGCGCCACACTACACCTTGACATGTCGCCCCCGTCCCAGCCTCCCCAGTACGGGGCCACAGTTACCACACACACGTTTCGCGACAGCCCAGCCGACCCACTCTTTGAGCAGAATCAACGACTGGTGTTGCACCGGCCCACACTCTAGTAAGATCCACAGTACCACTGCCCATCATCCTCACCGTCAACACATACATGCCGCGTGGCGGCCCAGCCGGTCCACTCCCCGAGCAAAATTCACAGTTGGTTACGTACCGGCCCACATACTAGTAGGATCCGCGGTACCATCGCCACGCGTCTCACCACTTACTCAAAATATGCTCAAAATCATTTTCGTTCCCTTTTTAAAAAAATGATGCATGTCAAACAATAGGTACGCACACCACAATCAATGACATAAACCCTAAAGTTCTACGGTGTAGGCCCACTTGGGCAAAACACATGCATGCACTACATATCTGGCGTCCTAAGCTCACTCGACGCACAGCTTCGCCAAAAAGTGTCTCAACCTAAAACACAAACAATCACTCATCAATCTTCGTTTCAAAATTCAATAAATAAGCTAAAAATAACATTCCTTAACTAAACCCATGATATTTCAACTAAAACGGGTCACCAATTTGGTTCGGCCGAAAACTAGCTCAAAGTTCGGACGCGCATAACTTTTGCGTCCATTAATGGAATCGAACGATTCAAGTGGCTAAACGTCCCCTTAGGAACCTAGTTTAACATACTAAGACAGATTTTAAAACGGTAAGTCGCAGCTAGGTGGAAAAACTCCGAAACCGAATCTGCCCCTTTTTATTCAATTTCACATTTTTGTTTTTCTTCAATCAAAACTCACTCAAAATTGGTTTTATGCATCAAAAACAGCCATGTCACTATCACACGTCACAATTCTATGAAAAACACTAACAAATTTGACTTGGACCAAAATCCGACATAAACTTTCGACGCACATAACTTTTGCATCGGATATCAGAATTGAACGATTCCAGCGGCCATACGTCCCTCTAACAACCTAATTTAACCCACAAAAATAAAATTTAAAATGATCAACCAAAGCTAGGCCAAAACGGTTAAAAACAGAATCTGTTTTCACACAAAACCAATCCAAATTTTGACATCAACCCGTTTCCTACAAACTTCTTCACCAAACATCTACATTCCAACCAATTAAGCATAATCTGAACAAAATTAGGGATTTTAAACTCAAAAACCCAAACCCCACAGCCAACAAATCTCGACTTTTTCCCTCCCAACCCAAGCACTCGGCCAATCAACTGTTAAACACGGTTGAGGCCCCCTTCTAAACGTCCTGGTTACAAGTTTGAAGTTCGGAAGTCCAGCCCAAGGTATACCGACCACAATCGGTCGCCAAGACCGAAAAATAAACAGTGGAAAGTTACCTATTTTTCAGTCGAATTTCTAGCACGGAGAAGCGAGCCACCAGCTGGCTTCAGCTCGCTGGAGCACCCTGCACGCCGGCTTCCCACTCACGGCAGTCGATCGTCGGCACTTCCTCCTAGGTTCCCGCTCTCCCTCTCGGTCTCTCTTCTCGGGCGCTCGATTTACAACAGTCGAATTACTTCCTCCCGAAGCCATTCGGTTGTTATAATATTTTCATTTTTATTTTTTTTTATTTTAGTTAATTAAAATTATCAAATTGCCCTAACGTGTTTTTATCGTCCGTAACTTCGTTAAATTCTCGTCCTCCCGACTTTAAATTTTGGAAACCATTACTAACGGTTAAAATATTTCCCGGAACACCAACCGAGATTAAATTAAAAATTTCAGAAATTAGATTTAAAATCTAAAATTTTGTGGGTTATTACAAAATATCAAGTTCATTACACAAAGAAGTAGAAAACTTTCAGTATCTAATTCACTTCATATATTAGTAGGATCGAAATGATCTAGGACGAGGGAGGGTAAATTAGGTTTTTTAAAAACTTTTTCATAATTAAATAACTAATTGTTTGTAAGTTCACAAATTTAGATCTCTTAACTAAATAGAAAAGTTATAGCAATGGATTTAAACAACGATAATCAAAGGATAAGAGAGAAGAGAAGACAAATGATTTATTAACGCGTTTCGGCCAACCTTGCCTATATCTATATTTCAAGGCACTTTCTTAAAGATTCTTTTAAATCTAAACTTCTCAAGATTACTAGAATGACCTTCCTCACGTCAATAAAAAATCTTACAAGACTCTTTTTCAGGTCATCACTCTTTACTTGTTTACCAAAGTATGAAAGTAGTTTGAATACTAACGAATACAAATCTCACACTCTCTCAATGAGTAAATTCTCAAGTTTGTGAAGCTGTAACACCCGGGATTTTTTGAAATTTAATTTTTAGAAATTCGTAACGGTAAGCGACAAAGTTTTCGTCAGAATTAAGGACGAAAAATTTAGCCGGTTAGGTAGAAGATTATTTTGAGGCTAATGGACAAGATGGATTAATAAGATTCTGATCGAAAACAAACCGAATAACAGTTTGATTAAACGGTTAAAGGTTGAGGGCGATTTAGTAATTAGGATTATTATTATTATTATATAAAAAAAATATAATAGAAGAAAGAAGAAAACACCTTTGGTCTTTTCTTCTTCCTCACCGCGCGGAGCCCTCCCGCGATTTCCTTCCAGCGACGCGCAGCCAATTTGTTCTCCGTTTCCTCCTCCGTTTCTTCAGATTTACGGTGAGTTTAGTTAGTTTTGAGTAGATAATTAGTGTTTTAGTTATTTTGAGCTGTAAAACTAAGGTTAGAGAAAGTATTTGTTAGTTTTAGTAAAACCCTAGGTGAGAGGTGTGAAATTTCAGGATTTAATCGAGTGTTAGTCGTGTATTGATTTTTAAGTTGGAAGAAAGAGTGGATTATAGGTTTTATAGAAAGTATTGAGCGTTGGATAGCCGAATGCTCGAATTGCGGAACGATTTCTGTTCGGCCACATTCCGCCAAGCTATAAGTGTCAGATTAGGAATTTGATTAGCGTGTTAGAAATTAGATGTCCTCACAAGCTCGTAGTATTTCGAATCGTCCAAATCGAACGAGTATTGGAGAAGTTATGCAATTCCGAATTTGGTCGGAAATTGAGTAGAGTTTTGAGGTTAGCAAGAAGTGGTGGTTTAGTAGGGGTTTATGATTTCTGCATTAGAGTTTTACGAATTGGAAGACGAGTAGAATTGATGAATGTGTGATTTTATAGGTCTCCCAGTTAGCAAGCGAATTACGAGATTCGGATTACGAGTTGCTAAGGACTCTAGGTAAGTAATGTAGTAGGAGTTTTGCCTTTGGGCCTACATCACAGTTCAGTATAATTCATTGCACATTTACTTTATGTTATGTTTTTATGATTGTGCATCATTGTTTTAAATTAGGAGAACGAGGCGAAAATGAATTTCTATGTTTTTACAAAGTGAAACAGTAGGATGAAATGAGACGAACGATATGAAAAGATACATAAGAAGATAAGAAAAGTGGGGTTGAGTGGTCTTGTCCCCAGAGGTGGACCGCGAGGTATATCACTCTTCCTCCGCTTTACGTGTTGGCCTTGTTCCTAGAGGTGGACCGTGAGGTGTGTCACTTTACTAGATTGATATTGGCCTTGTCTGTAACGCCCCGATAATCCACCCCGATTCCTAGTTCGGTACCTACTACTACTCATCACCATCACTCACCCTCTAATCAAATTCTCTAAAATTTTTATAATTTTGTTTTTCAACTAAAAATGACCCTTTTAAAATCGACTGAAAACCTCGCAGCTGAAGACTTTCAGGGAAAATCATTTTGAATGAAATTCAAGATTTAAAAAAAAACACAAGACTCATTCTCGGTCGACCCCTTCTTATCCTGGTCGACATTTTATTCGCCTCTGCTGGCACAGGTCGACCCTCGCGGTCAACCCCTGTTACTCACTTCTCAAAACCGGTCGACACCTTCTTTTGGCGATCGACACCTAGACTCTCTCTGTCCATGTCGGTCGATCCTCGAGGTCGACACTTCTGTTTGCTTTACATTACCGGTTGACACTTGCGTGTGCCGGTCGACACTTTATTGTTCTCTATCTAAGTGGGTCCACCCACGCGGTCGACACATACGGGGTTTGGTCGATCTTGTTACATGATTTGTCGACACTCCGTACTCGTTCATACACTGAGAGGTCGACATCTACAACCATAGGTCGACACCTTGATGCCCGCACAGGTCGACCAGTGCGGTCGACATCTGCGGGTTTGGTCCACCACTAAGTCTATCGGTTGACACTTATCCCCCAGAAATATGTCTAAAAATCTTAAAAACTTCACAAGATTAATCGAATTCAACTCAACGCTAAGAATAACCCAATGCGCACTTTTCTATCAACTCAAGATCATTATTTACATAAAGAAAACGACTACTCAAGTTTGAAATCCGTCCATACACTCATATAACTCAAAACAACGAAAATCATCTCAATCGCGCTCCCAAAACCCATACCTATGCCCACCATAGTCAAAACGCCCTAACAGCAGGCCAGATCGTCCACATGCATACTCTTTTAACCGTCTCCTAATCCTGGACGTGCTTGAAGTACTCATCGACTATGTCGTCGTTACCTACATCACAGAACTCAACTATTAGCTTAACGCTAAGTAAGTAATGCATAATAACATCATACTAAATCAAACACTTCTTAACATATGCAGTTTTTACAGTTTCGTCTCTACTTTCATTTTCGTCTCTTTTTTACATCTTCTTTATCTTCTTACTACTGGATTCTTCTTTACGTGCTAGATTAAGGTGACACACCTCGCGGTCCACCTCTGGGGACAAGGCCAACCTCAATCTAGTAAAATGACATACCTCGCGGTCCATCTCTAGGGACAAGGCCACCACGTAAAGCGGAGGAAGAGTGATCTGAGGACAAGACCACTCAACCTCACTTTTCTTATCTTCTTACGTCACTTCTTATTTCGTTCGTCTCATCACATCCTACTGTTTCACTTCGTAAAAACATAGAAATTCATTTTCGTCTCGTTTCTTACATTAAAACGATGATGCACAACCATAAAGCATAACATAAGGTAAACGTGCAATGCATCATATCGAACTGTGATGTAAGCCCCAAGGCAAAACTACTACTACATTACTAACCTGGCATCTTAGAAACTCGTACTACGTAACTTCGTACGATAACTGAGGAAAACCTATAAAACTACACATCTATTAGCTCTACTTTCCGTTAACTTTGTAAAATTGTAAAGGAGACAAAAAGGAAACAACAGCTAAACCCCCACTCGGCCTAAACAGAAATTCGACTAACCTTCAAATATTCATAACTTTCTAAAAATTCGTCCGAATTAGACGATCCAATATGCTGCAGACTCCACAGGACGTCTAGTTTCTAATCGTCTCGTCCATTTTCTAATTGGGCATCCACAACTTGACCGGATGTGGCCGAACGGAAGTCGTTCCAAACTTCAGGCATTTTTGGCTATCCCCACTCTCAATCTTCCCCCTAAAATTTCTAAAATCTACTCCTACTTCTAGCTTAACCACCTGCCTACTGGTAGAAACCAAATTTTAACCTCAATTCCTCACGGCTATCTCCTAGGTTTTCACCAAACCATACAATACTCTTTCTAACTTCGTTTAAATACTCAAAACAACTCAAATACTAACTATCTACTAAGAAATAACTAAAACTTATCGTTGATTAGAAGAAACAGAGGAGAACCAAAGAAAATCTTTGCTGGAAGGGAGAATCGTCGAAGGAAAGGATAAGGGGAACTCGCAGGGTAGGGAAGGAAAAGTCGAAGAAGGGGGGAATTTTCGTTCCTCCCCTCTGCTTTATTATATTATATTATATTATATTTTTAATAATAATAATAATTCTAATTATTATTTCGCCACTAACCCTTAATCGTTTAATAAATCTGTTATACAGTCCATTTCCGGTTGGATTCTTAAATTTTTCTCTCCTCCATTAGCCTCAAAGTAATCTTTTAGTTGAGGGTAGAAATTCTCCACTCTCAATTCTGACCAAAACCCGCTGATTACAATTTCATAAATCCCAAATTAGTTTTAACGAAAAAATTCTGGGTATTACATTCCACCCTTCTTACAAAAATTTTGTCTTCAAAATTTGATACCTAAACAATTCTGGATATCGGCTCATCATGTCCTGTTGCCGCTCTCAGGTTGCTTCTACTATGTTATGGTTGCGCTATAATACTTTCACCAGTGGAATCTCCTTGTTTCGTAAAATCTTCACTACATAATCCACTGGCTTCTCTTCATATGTCAAAGTGAGTTAAATCTCTATATCCTGTTGCTCCATGACGTGGGAAGGATCTCGCATACATTTTCTCAGCATGGATACGTGAAATACATTGTGGATCTCATCCATTGATACTGGTAGCTGTAGCTGGTAAGTTGTTTTTCCTATTCTCTTCGTAATAGGAAATGGTCCAATATATCTAGGGTTCAACTTGCCCCTCTTTCCGAATCTCACAACTCCTTTGAATGGTGAAACTTTAAAAAAGAGTTCATCACCCACCTCAAATTCTAACTCTCTTATCCGACGATCTGCATAACTCTTCTGTCAGCTTGAGTGGTTGAAATTCGTTGTCAAATAAAGGTAATTTTCTCTACTGTCTGCTGCAAAATATTCGAACCAACCAATCTTGCCTCGCCAACTTCATCCCAATATATCGGAGACCTGCACTTCCTGCCATAAAGAGCCTCATAAGGAGTCATACCTATCGTAGTCTGAAAGATGTTGTTGTACGAAAACTCCACCAATGGTAGGTATCTGCTCCATGAACCCTAGAATTCCAGTACGGAAGCTCGAAGCATATCCTCCAACGTCTGAATGGTCATCTCAGATTGACCGTCCGTTTGAGGATAAAATGCCGTACTAAAATTGAGTTGCATACCCAAAGCCTTGTGCAGACTCTTCTAGAATTTTAACGTAAACCTCGAGTCTTTATCTAATACGTTCGAAGTCAGAACCACGTGCAACCTTACGATCTCTTGTATATATAGTTCGGCAAATTGGTCCATAGAGTACGTCATCTTCACTGGCAGGAAATGGACTGACTTGATTAATCGATCCACAATCACCCATATGCCATCATAGCCTTTTGTTGTCCGAGACAATCCAACAACAAAATCCATCGATATCTGCTCCCACTTCCACTTTGGGATAGACAACAGTTGTAGCTTTCCTGCTGGCCTCTGGTGTTCAGCCTTAATCTGTTGACAAATTAAACACGCTTCCCCATACTTTGCCACAATCTTCTTCATATCGGGCTACCAATAATGTTGCTTAAGATCTCTGTACATCTTGGTACTCCTTGGGTGTACAAAGAATCTCGAAAAGTGGGCTTCAGCCAATATTTCTTGCTATAGTTCTTCATTATTAGGAACGAACTATTTGTTTCGAAACTTAAAAATTATGTCGTCCGAATAACTGAACTCTGACCTGTCGTTGGAAGCCATGCTTGATTTGATCTCTTCGAATTCAGTGTTATCCTTCTGCGCCTGCTTAATCTTCTCCTGAATCGTATGCTGTAAGGACATAGCCGATAACATGGCTGAGACACTCGACACCACCTCCAAGTTGAACTTCTGAAATTCTGCATCCAAGGTCTGGGTCCTAAACTGTATTCATCGCCGAAGTGGATGTCGTCACCCTGCTCAATGCATCGACCACTACGTTTGCCTTGCCGAGGTGTTATTTAATCTCAACTCTGTAGTCCTTTATGAATTCCAACCACCACTGCTGCCTCATATTCAACTCCTTCTGAGAAAAGATATACTTCAAACTCTTGTGATCTGAATATATCTCACACGGTTGTCCATATAGATAATGTCTCCAAATTTTAAGTGCGAAGATTATCGCGGTTAACTACAAGTCTTGTGTCGTATAATTCTGCTCATAATTCTTCAGCTGCCTAGAAGCATAGGCTATCACCTTTCCTTCCTGCATTAGCATACATCCAAAACCTACCTTGGAAGCATCACAATAAATGCTAAATTTTTCATCCTCGGTAGGGAGCGTCAAAATTAGAGCAGTAGTCAACCTCTGCTTCAACGTTTGGAAACTATGTTCGCAATCCTCAGACCACAGATATTTCACACTTTTCCTTGTCAAATGGGTCAGAGGCGCCGCAATTTTTGAAATCCTTCAATAAACCTCCTGTAATAACCCGCTAACCTGAGGAAACTCCATATCTCTGTGACATTTTTCGGCTGTGGCCACTCTTTAACCGTCTGAATCTTTGCTGAATGAACAGATATGCCATCAGTTGAGATGACATGTCCCAGAAATTGAATCCTATCCAGCCAAAACTCGCACTTAGAAAACTTGGCATAAAGTTGGTGTCGCTTCAGACTCTTCAACACCAACCTCAAGTGCTCTTTATGATCCTCTTCATTACGGGAGTGCACCAATATATCATCGATAAACACTATAACAAACTTATCGAGATAGTCATGGAATACTCTGTTCATCAGGTCCATGAAGATGGCTGGAGCATTCGTAATGTCCATAACGCGTTTGAAAAGCTGTCTTTGGAATATCTTCTAGACTGACCTTCAATTGATAATACCCCGATCTCAGGTTAATCTTCGAAAACACCCGTGCACCCTGGAGTTGATCAAATAGATCGTCTATTTTTGGCAAAGGGTACTTACTCTTAATCGTCAGGTTATTCAATTCCCTATAGTCAATGCACATCCGCAACGATCCATCCTTCTTCTTGACAAAAAGGATCGGCGCACCTCAAAGCGAAAAGCTAGGGCGTATAAATCTTTCTTCCACCAACTCTTCTAATTGCTTCTTTAACTCCCTCAACTCTGCTGGTGCCAATCTGTAAGGATTCTTCGACACCAGCTCAACTCTCGGATACACATCTATAGCAAATTCTATCTCTCGATCCGAAGGTAAACTGGGTAAATCATCTAAGAAAACTTCAAGGAAATCTTGAACAATTAAAACATCCTGCGGCGTTGAATCCCTTGAAATTTGTATATCTATAAGACTAGCGAGAAAACCAAAAGACTCACCAATCAAAACATGACGAGCATTGACAAGCGCCATGACAGATATCTTCCGGGCATTCTTCGCGGCCTGAAAGGTATGCTTCTCACCATATGGGGGTTGAAAACTCACCGTGCCCTCCCTACAGTCAATTGTAGCGTAGTGCTTGAACAGCCAATTCATTCTCAAGCTCATGTAATATCCCATTATACCCATAATAATAAGATCGGCCGATAAATTCTTGCTTCCCACTGACACTACGCTATCTTGCACTACTTGATTTGAATGCATACGCCCACCAGAAGGTAACATTACCTCGTAACTGCAGTCCGTTGACACAGGCCATACATCCAACTTAACCAAAATGCAGTTGCAACAAACGAGTGCGTCGCACTAGAATCAATAAAAGTATATGCAGGTACAGAGTTTACCAATATAGTACCTGCCACTACAGCTGGCTGGTCATCATTTCCCGACTTGATCATGGCAAATACTCTCGATGTTGAACACGTCGGACCCTTCTTTAGAGCTGGGCAATCTTTGCTGACATGGCCCACTTCATTACAATTGAAGCACAGAATTACTCTGGGCTTCAGGAAATCCCTAGCAAATGTCCAGCTTCGTTACAGTTGTAGCACTTCCTTAAACTTAGTCTGCATTCTCCCGAGTGATATCTCATACACTTAGGGCATTGGGGGTACTGTGCTAGCCATTGAGGCCTTTTACTGCTTCCCTGACTGCTTGACCTTTTGTTGAACCTCTTAGTGCCCCTCTGTTGTTGTTGCTGGGAGGTACTTCTGCTCCATTATAGGGCAACTCCCTTGAAGAATCTCCTGGAAGCCGCTCGCTGTTTAATACATTTCAGCTTCCTCCACCTCTAACACTTTAGCCACCACTTTCGAATAGGGCACCTCTTGGGTCCCAGCTATTTTTACTCCCTTGCATTTTCTGGCTTCAGTCCCTGTACATACTGGAACACCTTGTCCTCATGCCGGCTCACCAAACTACTGGCAAATCGAGATAAGGACTCAAATTGTCGGTTGTACTTGGTCACCGACCCAGTCTGCTTCAGCTGTAGAAACTCCATTCTCTTAGCTGCTTGCACTGTGCTATTGAAGTACTTGTTATAAAAGATCTTCTTAAACTTTTCCCACGTGACATGCTGTCCTTCAACGGTGGTTTCCACAGACTCCCACCAAAATAGGGCGTCCTTCGCTAGATGGAATGTGACTAGCGAAACCTTGTCCTCCTCTTCCACCTTGGCATACCTGAACATACCTTCCATACTACGGACCCATTCCTCTGCGGCTGTTGGATCCTACGACTGTCCTTCATACGTTGGGGGTCCTAACCTCTGAAATCTGTCACCTGATTATTCATGGCTGGAGCTAAAGTCAGCACTGCCTTGTACTTCTCTGTTCAGCAAAATCCCCCATTGCTGAAACTGCCTGTTCACTAACTCAGTTAACTGTCTGATCATCATAGAATCATCCTCACTTCTTGATTCGGCCGGCTCTCTCGGTACTCGTGGGCGTCTCGGTCGTCTGGACATCTTAGTTAATTTCCTAGACACAATCAATTTCTCTCATAAGCATCTAATAACTAACACTAAACTTAAACACTTATAGTTGTCGAAGCACGTCGTGCGGCGATTGGCATTGTTAGGTGACATTTGAACGTTTTGACCAAATGGCTCTGATACCATCTCTGTAACGCCGTGGATAATCCACCCCGATTCTCGATTTGCTACCTACTACTACTCGTCACCATCACTCACATCCTCTAATCAAATTCTCTAAAATTTTTATAATTTTGTTTTTGAACCTCGCAGCTGAAGATTTTCGAGGAAAATCATTTTAAAATAAATTCAAGATTTAAAAAAAAAAAACACAAGACTCATTCTCGGTCGACTCCTTCTTATCCCGGTCGACACTTCATTCGCCTCTACCGGCGTAGGTCGACCTCACGATCAACCCCTGTTACTCGCTTCTCGAACTGGTCGACACCTTCTTTTGGAGGTCGACACCTAGACCCTCTCTGTCCGTGCCAGTCGATCCTCGAGGTCGACACTTCTGCTTGTTTTACATTACCGGTCGACACTTTATTGCTCTCTGTCCAAGTGGGTCGACCCACTCATATCTTATGATGTAATTGTTTTCAGTGTATGCATTACTTACTTAGCATAAGGGTAATAGTTGAGTTCTACGATGTCAGTAACGACAATATAGCCGATGAGTACTCAGAACATGTCCAGGATTAGGAGGCGGTTGGAGGAGTACACATGTGGATGATCTGACCAACTGTCAGGGCGTTTTGACTATGGTGGGTATAGGTACGGGTTTTATGTGTAATCGAAATGATTTTAGTTGTTTTAAGTAGATTGAATGTATAGACAGATTTCAAACCTTAGTAGTCATTTTCTTTACTTAAATTATGATTTTCAGTTGATGGAAAAGCGTTCGCTGGGTTATTATTAGCATTCAGTCGAAGTTCGATCGATTTTGTGAAGTTTTTAAAGTTTTTAAACAGAGTTCTAGGGAGGAAGTATCGACCGATAGGTTTAGTGGTCGACCAGACCCTGCAAGTGTTGACCGCGAGGGTCGACCTGCGCAGGCAGAGCTGAAGTAAGTGTCGACCTATGATTGTAGGTGTCGACCGCGAGGGTTCTTCCCCCTCTCCCGATCTCTTCCTCACTTTCTTGGGTGCTCTCTCTTGGCGTTCGCAGGCAGAAGAGAAGAAAAACCGAGTGGCTTCTTCATGAAGCCATTCGGTTTTTCTTAAAAGTCTTTTTTTTGAAGTAATTTACATAATAAAAATTTACTAAAACGCCCTCACGTGTTTTAACCCCCCGTAATTTCGTTAAATTCTTGTACTCCTTACTTTAAAATTTTGAAAACTGTCACAAAAACTAGATTCCGACTTTTATAACTTAATTTACCCGTTAAATAATTTCTCGAAACTCCAACTGAGATTAAATCAAAAATTTTGGAAATTAAATTTAACAATCCAAAATTTTCTAGGTTATTACATCGGCTATGTCCTTACAGCCTATGATTCTGGAGAAGATTAAGCAGGCCCAGAAAGATGACGCTGAATGCGAAAAAATTAAAACAAGCATGGCTTCCAATGACCGTTCAGAGTTCAGTTATTCAGACGACGAAATTTTTAAGTTTCGAAATAGGTGGTTCATTTCAAGTAATGAAGAACTACAGAGAGAAATACTGGCTGAAGCTCACTCTTCGAGGTTTTCTATGCATCCAAGAAGTACCAAGATGTACAGAGATCTTAAGCAGCATTATTGGTGGCCCGATATGAAGAAGATTGTGGCGAAGTATGTGGAGGCGTGCTTAATTTGTCAGCAAATTAAAGCTGAACACCAGAGGTCAGCAGGAAAGCTACAACCATTGCCTGTTCCCAAATGGAAGTGGCAGCATATATCAATGGATTTTGTTGTTGGGTTGCCTCGAACAACAAAAGGTTATAATGGCATATGGGTGATTGTGGATCGATTAACCAAGTCAGCCCATTTCTGGCCAGTGAAAATGACGTATTCTATGGACCAGTTTGCCGAACTGTATGTTCAGGAGGTCGTACGGTTGCACGGAGTTCCGACTTTGATCGTATCAAACAGAGACCCGAGGTTTACGTCAAAGTTCTGGAAGAGTCTGCACAAGGCTATGGGTACGCAGCTCAATTTTAGTACGGTATTTCATACTCAAACAGACGGTCAATCTGAGAGGATCATTTAGACGCTGGAAGATATGCTTCGAACTTGCGTACTGGAATTGCAGGGTTCATGGAGCAGATACCTACCATTGGTGGAGTTTTTGTATAACAACAGCTTTCAGGCTATGATAGGTATGGCTCCTTATAAGGCTCTTTACGACAAGAAGTGCAGATCTCCGATATATTGGGATGAAGTCGGCGAGGTAAGATTAGTTGGTTAACATATTTTGTAGCAGACAGTAGAGAAAATTGCATTTATTCGGCAACGAATTTTAACCGCTTAAAGCCGACTGAACAGCTATGCGGATCGTCGAAGAAGAGAGTTAGAATTTGAGGTGGGTGATAAAGTCTTCCTGAAAGTTTCGCCATTCAAAGGAGTTGTCAGATTTGGAAAAAGCGGCAAGTTAAACCCTAGATATATTGGGCCATTTCCTATTACGAAAAGAATATGGAAGACAGCTTACCAGCTACAACTGTCAGCCTCAATGGATAGAATTCACAATGTATTCCACGTATCCATGTTGAGAAAGTGTATACGAAATCCCTCTCACGTCATGGAACAGCAGGATATAGAGGTTCAACCTACATTGACGTATGAAGAGAAGCCAGTGGAGATTCTGGATTATGCGTTGAAAATCTCACCAAACAAGGAGATTCCACTGGTGAAAGTATTATGGTGCAACCATAACGTAGAAGAAGCAACCTGAGAGCGATAGCAAGACATAATGAGCCGGTATCCTGAGTTGTTTAGCTCACAAATTTTGAGGATAAAATTTTTGTAAGGAAGGTGGAATGTAACACTCGGAATTTTCCACTAAAACTAATTTTTAGACTTACGTATTTGTAATCGGCAAAGTTTTGGTCGGAATTATGAGCGAAGAATTTTTACCCTTAAATAAAAGATTATTTTAAGGCTACTGGAGAAGAGAAAAATTTAAGAATCTAACCGGAATCGAACTGTATAATAGATTTATTAAACTGTTAAGGGTTAAGGATGAATAGTAATTAAGATTATTATTATTATTATAAATATATATATATATAACAAAATACCTCAACGGTGTTTTCTCCCCAACAAACGCCTCCCCTGTTCTTCTTCCCTCATCTGCGCGAAAGCTCGGCGATCCTCCTTCTAGCCATGGTTCTTCTCCAATTTTCCATCAATATTTAAATTTACGATAAGTTTTAGTTAGTTCTTAATAGATAGTTAGTACTCTAGTGATTTTGAGCTGTAAATAGTGAAGTAGAGTGAGTAGTGGGTAGTTTTAGTAAACCCTAATAGGGGAAGTTTAAGTCGATTTGTATTCGTGTATTGATGTTTAAGTTAATAGTAGGAATATATTTTGAGATTTATGGGGAAGATTGAGAGTTTGGATAACCGAATGCTCGAATTTTGGAACGGTTTCTGCTCGGCCACGTCCGGCCAAGCTATAGGTGTTGAATTAGGAAATGGACGAGACCGTTAGGAACTAGACGTCATGTTGAGCTTGTAGCACTTTGGATCATCCAACTCGAGCGAGTATTGGAGGAGTTATGAATTTTCGAAGGTTAGTAAAAAATTGAGTTAGAATTCTGGTTTAGGCCGAGTAGAGGTTTAGTTGTTATTTCCTTTAAAGTTTTACGAATCGAAAGAAAAGTACAGTTAATAGATGTGTAATTTTATAGGTTCTCCAGTTTAGCGAGCAGTCTACGAAATACGAGTTGTTAAGGACACCAGGTAAGTAATGTAGTAAGAGTTTTGCTTTCAAGCTTAATCACAGTTCAATAGAATGCATTGCACGTTTATTTTATGTTATGCTTTCATGGTTGTGCATCATTGTTTTAAATTAAGAGAACGAGACAAAAATGAATTTCTATGTTTTTACGAAGTGAAACAGTAGGATGTGATGAGACGGACGAAATAAGAAGGTATGTAAGAAGATAAGAAAGGTAGGGTTGAGTGGTTTTATCCCAAGAGGTGGATCGTGCGGTGTATCACTCTTCCTCCACTTTACTTGGTGGCTTTGTCCCCAGAGGTGGACCGTGAGGTGTGTCACTTTACTAGATCGAGGTTGGCCTTGTCCCTAGAGGTGGACCGCAAGGTGTGTCACCTTGATCTAGCACGTAAAGAAGAACCCATTAATAAGAAGATAAAGAAGATGTAAGAAAGAGACGAAAACGAAAGTAGAGACGAAACTGTAGAAACTGCATATGTCAGGATGTACTTGTTTTCAGTGTTTACGTTTTATGCATTACTTACTTAGCATTAGGATAATAAATAAGTTCTGTGATGTAGGTGACGACGACATAGCAGGTGATTACTTAGAGCATGTCCAGAATTAGGAGGCGGTTGGAGAAGTATGCACGTGGATGATCTGACCTGCTGTTAGGGCGTTTTGACTATGGTGGGTATAGGTATGGGTTTTGGGTGTGTAATCGAAATGATTTTAGTTGTTTTAAGTCGAGTGAATGTATAGACGGATTTCAAACTTTAGTAGTCATTTTTTTACTTAAATTATGATTTTGAGTTGATGGAAAAGTGTGTGTTAGATTATTATTAGCGTTGAGTCGAAGTCCGATCGATTTTGTGAACTTTTTAAGGTTTTTAAACAGAGTTCTGGGGAGGAAGTGTCAATCGATAGACTTAGTGGTCGACCAGACCGTGCAAGTGTCAACCAGGAGGGTTGACCTGCGCAGGTAGAGCCGAAGTAAGTGTCGACCTCTGGTTGTAGGTGTCCACCGGTAGTGTAAAAATGACAGCGGTGTCGACCGCTAGGGTCGACCTGCGTGGACAAAGAGGATTAAGGTGTCGACCCGCGAAAGCATATGTCGACTGCTCTTTGAGATGAGCGTAAAAGTGTCGACCTGTGTTCTCAGTGTTGACCGACGAGATTACCCGAGAGAAACGTAGTGTCGTCAGGCGTTTGCCAATGTCGACCGATGTCTCTGTTTTATGTTTCATAAAATGAGGTTTTATTCAAACTAATTTTAATCAAGTTTTCCGCTGCGATGCTGTTTAAAATATTTTCAAAAATATTGTTTTAAGTCGAGGGACAAAAATTTTAAATTTTATTCGAATTTTTTTTTAGTGTAGTGAGTGAGTAGTAGAAGTGTGCGAACCGGGAACCATGTAGGGTTTCCGGGGCATTACACATTGTATCATTTAGTCTATGTAACTCTCTGTGATTTTCAAATTTTGTTCAGCGGTTAACACTGTCTTCTGGTGGTCGACACTTTCTTTTGGTTGGTCGACACTTTTAACTAAAAGGAATTTCAAATTGATTTTTGCATACTTATCCATCTAAGTCTTATGTAATTCATTGTTGACTGAAAATACTTAAACAAACTTATTAGATCAACCAATATACCCTTTATCAAGGACATTTCCAAATAGCATAATAAATCAATAAATAACTTAAATAAATTACATTTAGAATTACTAATCATCGAAATGCTATCACCCCCATCATCAAAATACTTTAAAGCTTCTAACAATATCATGAATACTAACCATTGTACTACTAGGATAACTGTCTCTACGTGAAAGAGCACGTGAACGACTAACATTATAATATTTTATTTCATAAGAAAAATATAAATTAAGAATTCTATTTACTACTTGTCAATAGAAATTAAAGTAGTAAATAAAATAGTAGAAATCATATTAACCATAAGACACTCTTTTTAATTTATATTTTGGATTGATAATATATTTATAACAAAAAATAAGAGAAATGTCATGATAATAGTTTTAAAATTTTGTTTTCATTTTATTGAGAATATTATTAAATTAATCTATTTGTTAATATTGTGTAAAATTACATTTTAAATTTACAAAATTAAAAGAACAAGATGAGAAGTTGGATAAGAAATCCATAATATTAATTTGTACCATCATAATTGGGTAAATCAAGAAATATTGTAACACCTGAGATTTTTTGAAATTTAATTTTTGAAAATTCGTATTGGTAAACAGCAGAGTTTTGGTCAGGATCAAGAACGAAAAATTTGTACTAGTAGATAAAAGATTATTTCAAAAATAATGGAGAAGAGAAAATTTTAGGAATACGACCGAAAACGGACTGAATAACCGTTTTGCTAAAGATTAAAGTGTGAGAGCGAATAACAAATTAGTTTTTTATTATTAAATAAAACAAAACAGAGGGGAGCAACGAAATCCCCCTCCCCCCCCCCCCCCT
>CM039519.1:4239695-4309441 GCA_022433055.1 Begonia peltatifolia | reverse complement strand
CCCCAAGTTCTTTCTCCCTACCCGCGAGAGAGCTCGGCGATTTCCTTCCAATGACGTTCAGCCAACGTCATTCTCAGTTTTCTCCTTCATTTCAACGGTAAGGTAAATTTTAAGTAGTTTATGGTTTAGTTTAGTTAAGGGAGAGAGATGGATGAGAAATTTTGGTGGATGGAGATTTAGGGTTTTAGGATTTGAGTGTTTATGAGATTTACTATTGATTTCTGTGAGTTACTGATGATAAATGTGATGGATTGTTGAGGAGTTGAATGAGTTTTGTGGAGAGAACCGAGAATAGGAATTTTGAACATTTTAGTGTGAAATCTGGTTCTATTTTTAGGGGTTTTAACCTAGCTACAGTTAGTTGTTTTAAATTCTGTTTTGGTATGTTAAACTAAGTCACCGGTGGAGCGTTTAACCTCTGAAATTGAGTGATTCCGATATCAGACGCAAAAGTTATGCGCATTGGAAGTTAGGTTGATTTTGAGCAAAGTTGGGTTAGTGAGCAATTTTGGCGAATTTGTGGAGTGTCATACTAGTATGGTGGTTTTAGTGCGTGAGTGAAATATTGGGATAAGTTTTGACGAAAAACGGTTTCTGTTGTAGGTTGAGTAGGTTTTGGTGAAACGAGCACCACGGAAAGCTAGGACGCCAGGTAAGTAATGTAATAAAAGTTTTGTAGAACCCACACGTTTCCGGTGCGCTTACTACGTCTACACACCATGACATACAGAGACTTGACGCGAACTCATTTAATTCACTACCACTTCCATTTTCAAATCATATTCAAAAGAACATTTGTAAGTATAAAAAAAAAATTTTCGTCTCGATTAGAAAACACTCCCGCCCCGAAGAGGGAACACGAAATCCTGAATATAAAATACGCAGCAGAGAAGAAAATTTAAAGCAGTTTTTTAAAAAATAAAACGAATAGACCGAAATTTTAGGAAGGGGTCAAGCACACGCCCCGAACTAACCCTATTCAGTGCCGGCCGCCCCGCTCGCGCCCCGTACGCCCACGTCGCCACTTCGGCGCCCCACGCACACCATCTCGATGCAGTGCGCCAACTCAACACTGCCGCATCACGCGCACGCCCATAACACCGCGTGTCCTACGCATCCTGCCTCTGTACAGCACGTCCGCACGCACGCCTCTGCCCGACGCTGCACAACCCGTGCGCACTTATAGAGTCACGTGCCCGCATGCCTGCGGGCACGCCACACTCTCGCGTACACCGCCACTCTACTAGTATCTCACCGTGCACACTCCGACCTATTCCATACTTTCTCGACACCCAATCTTTCTCCCAAAAATTTGGCAGAGTAACGTCTAAAAATCGACTATCCTAAAAATCTGAACCTGCACACAGTTCACCAAAATTTTCAGAATACCTATCAAGAGATTTCCACCAAATCAGAGTTTAAAAAAAAAAGAAGTAAAACTACAACAGTACATCAACCATCAAATGAAGAAAATTCACAGTATAGAACATTACCAATCTCCTACATATAAAGAGTACGCGTGCGTCACAAAAATCACAAAGACTCCTTGAACCCTTATACAACTAACGCCTATACAAACTCGTCTGATCAACTATATATCCCGACACAACAAAAGAAAATACCCCCAACAATATAGCCGTCACCTACCATCTCCACAGGTCAGGTCGGCCTAATAAATCCGCCGTCCGGTGCCACAGTCGCGCGCCGCCAACCGTCCTACACCTCAGGACTAGGCTCTCGAGGCTCACCAGTGACAATATCTGCACCTACACCATAAAACACACAACATAAGTCTAACGCTCAGTAAGTAATGCGATATGAAAGTAAAAGCCGACAATGCAATCCTATCACATGCAGTCTCTACACTCACACTCATGTTGTCACATCTGTCACGCGTAGTGCAGCCGCACCAAAGTGAGGAGGAACCTAGCGCCACCCTACACCCTGAAACATCGCCACCATCCCGTACTCCCCAGCAACGAGGCCCACAAGCTACACACACGCATCACCACACAGCAACCACATCAGGGTGAGAGTATACCTCGCGCCACATTACACCCTGACACATCACTCCTGTCCCAGCCTCCCCAGCAATGGGGCCACAGTTGCCACACACATTTCGTGACAGCCCAGTCGGCCCACTCGTCGAGCATAATCTGCGACTGGTATTGCACCGAACTACACACTAGTAAGATCCGCAGTACCACTGTCCATCATCCTCACCGCCGACACATACACGCCGCGTGATGGCCCAACCGGCCCACTCCTAGAGCAGAGTCCGCAGTTGGTTACGCACCTGCCCACACACTAGCAGGATTCGCGAGACCACCACCACGCGTCTCACCACTTACTCAAAATATGTTCAAAACCATTTTCGTTCCCTTTTTGAAACATGATGCATGTCAAACCATACACACACACACACACCACAATCAACAACATAAATCCTAAAGTTCCTTGGGCAAAACACATGCATGCACTACTTACCTGACGTCCTAAGCTCACTCGACACACAACTTCGCCAAAAAAATGCCTCAACCTAAAACATAAACAATCACTCATCAATCTTCGCATCAAAATTCACTAAATACGCTAAAAATCACATTCCTTAACTAAACCCATGAAATCCGAACTAAAACGAGTCACTAATTCAGTTCGGCCGAAAACCAACCTAAACTTTGGACGCGCATAACTTTTGCGTCCGTTATCAAAATCAAATGAAAGGCTAAACGTTTTCTTAGGAACCTATTTTAACATACTAAGAGGGATTTTAAAACGGTAAGCCGCAGTTAGGTGAAAAACCCCAAAACCAAATCTACCCTTCACCTAAATTACACATTTTCGTTTACTTCAACCAAAACTCATTCAAAACTCGTCTTACGCACTAACATCAGCAACACTAACATCATGCGTCACAATTCTACTAAAAACGCTCAATAACTTGACTCGGTCCAAAATTCAACACAGACCTCCGACTCGCATAACTTTTGAGTCGGACATCGAAATCGAACGATTCTAGCGGCCAAACGTTCCTCTAACAACTTAATTTCACCCACTAAAACGGAATTTAAAACGAATAACAGAAGCTAGGCCGAAACGGCCAAAAATAGAGTCTGCTTTTACACGAAACCAAAATCCAAATTTCAACATTAACCCGATTTTCACCAAATTCTCCGTCAATCAATCACATTCTAATCTATTAAATATAAACTAACTATAATTAAAGGTTTCCAATTCAAAAAACCAGAATTTGGAAATCCCAGCCCCTCGATTTTTCCAGCAAAACTAATGCTCCCCACCAAAATCCCTTAACCCAACAACTCTCACCAATTCCCGCCATCAATCAACCGAAAAGGAGAGTATCATACACTGCCCACCTCGGCCAACAGAACAGAGAGAGAAAGCTGGGGGAGCCTCTGTGCTCTCGGCTCTGGGCTATGCTGACCACGGTCACGTGACGCACACACACAGCCTAAAACCAACTCAACACTCAGCCTAACATTCGGAAAGATAGAAGGAAGACGACCATCAACTCAGGTGAATAGAACTAGAGCAGGGGGGAAGCATACCTTCAGTCTTCAACTCGGGAAACCAAACTCGTCCCCACCACAGTCCTCTCGGCTAACCACCGTTCAGTTCTCCTCCATCGTCGGCATCAACAGATCCCCAGGTTCTCTCCCTCCCTCTCATGGCTTCTCGCGCTCTCTCTCTCTCGGCCGTGGGACAACACAGGGGGGAATGGCTTCCACCCAAAGTCATTCCACCTTATAATAAATTACAAATTATTCAAATTTTTAATTTAATTACAATTTACCAAAACACCGTCACGTGTTTTAATCGTCCGTAACTTCGTTAAATTCACGTCCTCCCGACTTAAAATTTTCAGAAACCATCACTGCATTTAGATTCCGAGCTTTATAAATTAATTTAGCCGATAAAATATTTTTCTCGAAATTCTAACCGAGATTAAATTAAAAATTTTAGAAATTAAATATAAAATCCAAAATTTTCCAGGTTATTACATTCCTCCCACCTTATAAGAATTTTGTCTTCAAAATTTACGTACCGAATAATCCAGGATACTATTGCTCACTGTTCTGTCGCCGCTCCCAAGTCGTCTCTTCCACACCATAATTGTGCCATAACACCTTGACCAAAGGGATCTCTGTAACACCCCAGAATTTCAGTCATTTCAATTTTTTTGAAATTTCGTATCGGTCAACAGCGAAGCTCGAGTTGGAATCGAGGGCAAAAAGTTTGTAACGTTAGGAAAATGATTATTTCAGGAATAATGGTGAAGGAGAAATTTTAAGATTTTACCCGAACACTGACCGTATAGTAAATTTATCAGAAGAGTCATGGTTGAAGGTAAAATAGTAATTAAAATTAATTATATTAAAAATAATAATAAATAAAATAAAATAACAAAACAGAGGGGAGGAACGGATTCCCCCCTCCCCCCTGTTCTTCTTCTTCTTCTTCTTCTCCCACATGAGAAGCTCAGCGTTTCCAGCCAACGATCAACCGTTCCCCCTTCGTTCTTCAAATCTACGGTAAGTTTTGGTTAGTTTTCAGTAAATATCTAGTTCTTTAGTCGTTTTGAGCGGTAAAAGCAAAGTTAGAGAGAGTTTTGAGTGAGCCCTAGGAGGGAGATACAAAATTTGGAGGTTATAGTCGATTTGTATCTGCATGTTGGTGCCTAAGCTGGGAATAAGAGTAGAGTATAAGTTTTTATGGAGAAGATTGAGTGTGTAGATAACTGAACAACTTGGGTTATAGAACAGGTTCCTTTCGGCCAAGCTGTAGGTGTGGGATTAAGAATTTGGTTAGACCATTAGAAACTAGACGTTCTGAGGAGTCTGTAGCATTTTGAATCGTCCAAATCGGGACCGAAAATTGAGTAGAATCTCGAGTCTAGCTAGAAGTGGTGGTTTAGGAAGGGCTTATGGTTTTCGCGTTAGAGACTTACGAATGAGAACACGAGTATGATTGATGAATGTGTGATTTTATAGGTTTTCCAGTTAGTGACTTGTATATGGAGCACGAGTGCTAAGGATGTCAGGTAAGTAATGTAGTAGGAGTTTTACCTTCGGGCCTACATCACAGTTCAGTAGGATGCATTGCACGTTTACTTTACGTTATGCATTCATGGTTGTGCATCATTGTTTTAAAGTAGGACACGAGACGAAAATGAATTTCCATGTTTTTACGAAGTGAAACAGTAGGATGTGATAAGACGAACGAAATGAGAAGCTACGTAAGAAGATAAAAAAGTGGGGTTGAGTTGCCTTGTCCAGTGAGGTGGACCAGTTCAGTGAGGCGGACCACAAGGAGTATTACTTTTCCTCCGCTTTATGTGGTGGCCTTGTCTAATGAGGTGGACCGGTCTAGTGAGGTGGACCGTGATGTGTGTCACTTTACTAGATCGGGGTTGGCCTTGTCCAGTGAGGTGGACTATGGGGTCACCTCGGTATAGTGCGTAAAGAAGAACTCAGTAGTAAGAAGATGTAAGAAAGAGACGAAAACAAAAGTAGAGACGAAACTGTAGAAACTGCATGTGTATGAGATGTTTGTTTTTAGTATGTATGTAACCATTACTTACTTAGCATTAGGCTAATAGTTGACTTCTGTGATATAGGTGACGGCGCAGTATCTAGTGAGTATCCTGAGCATGCCTAGGACTAGGAGGCAAATGGAAGAGGACGTTCGTGGATGATCCGGCCGGCTGTTAGTGCATTTTGGATGTGGTGTTCATAGGTATGGGTTTAGGGAGCGGGTAGAGGTGGTTTTGAGTCGTTTTGTAAGTAAAAGGATTTCCAACGTTTGTAGTCTTTTTGATGTATATAATGGATTTCGAGTTGGTGGAGAAGTAAACGCTGAGTTATATTAGCGTTGAGTCTATGTCGAGTGTATAGGTTTTGAGGCATAGTTGGGTTTGAATGTCCATAATCGGAATTGATGTATAGGTGCATTTTGAGATTTGTTGGAAGGGTTTAAATGAAGGATTCAGGTTTTCAATTGGTTGTTTTAATTTGGGGAAGTTTTGTGTCCTTTTTCCTTCAAACTACTGCTGTCTTTAGGCTGCTGGTGTAAAGTGTCGATCGAAGTCCATAAGTGTCAACCGGCCAATGTAAAATAGAAGGAGAGTGTCGACCGCGGGGGTCGACCTGCGCGGGCAAAGAAGGTCAAAGTGTCGGCCTGTGAAAGCAGGTGTCGACCACTCTCTGAAATGAATGTGGAAGTGTCGACCGGTGATTCCTAGTGTCGACCAATGAGAAGACCCGAGGGAAACTCAGTGTCGACCGGCGTTCGCCAGTGTCAACCGATGCAAACCCGAGATGATCCAGGTGTTGTTCGGCGTTTGCAGGTGTCGACCGGTTTCTGCATTTCTATGTTTTAAAAAGGTGAAGTCCATTTAAACCATTTTTAAATGAGTTTTCCACTGCAATGCTGATTAAAAATGTTTTCAAAAATGCCGTATTTAGTCGAGGAACAAAAGTCTTAAATTTTTACTCCAATTTTCAGAGTATAGTGAGTGAGTAGTAGATGTATACGAACTGGGAATGGGCAGGTTTACGAGGCGTTACAATCTCCTTGTTGCGCAGTACTTTCAAAGCAGACTCCAAGATCCTCACTAACTTCTCCTCGTGGGATAGCGTTGGCTGGATCTCTATATCTTGTTGTGGCACTACCTGAGAGGGATTGTGCATACACTTCCTTAGCATCGAGACATGGAAAACATCATGAATGGCATCCATCGACGAGGGCAACTGAAGCTAGTACGCAGTTCTCCGAATCCTCTTGACAATCAGGAATGGCCCCACAAACCGAGGGTTGAGCTTCCCTCACTTTTCGAACCTCACCACTCCTTTGAACGACGAGATCTTCAGAAATATCTCGTGGCCTTCACTAAACTCCAACTCTCGACGCCTATGATTTGCATAACTCTTCTATCGACTCTGAACCGCTTCGATCCTCTTCCGTATCATTAAAATCTTGTCGACAGCCTGCTGTAAAATCTCGGGACCTATCAATCGAGCCTCCCCAACCTCATCCCAATACAATGGCGACCTGCACTTCCTCCCGTAGAGGGTCTCGTATGGCGTCATACCAATGGTGGACTGGTAGTTGTTATTATACGAAAACTCCACTGACGACATGAACTTACTCCAAGCCGCCTGAAACTCCAACACACAGGCCCTGAGCATATCCTCCAAAATCTGTATAGTTCGCTATGACTGTTCGTCGGTCTGAGGATGAAAGGCCGTACTGAAATCTAACCTGGTGCTCATGGCCTTATGCAGACTCCTCCAAAACTTGGACGTGAATCTGGGGTCTCAGTCTAAAACAATCGTCACTGGGATCTCATGAAGCCTAACTATCTCCTGAATATATAACTGGGCAAACTGATCCATGGTATAAGTCATCGTCACCAGCAAAAAGTGAGATGACTTCGTCAACCTGTCCACAATCACCTAGATAGCATCATGACCTTTGGCAGTCCTCGGCAGCCTAACCAAAAAATCCATAGTGATCCGCTCCCACTTCCACTCTGGTAGTGGCAATGGTTGGAGCATCACAGACAATCGCTGATATTCCGCCTGCACCTGCTGGCTGACTACGCAGGTCTCAACATACTCGGCCACCGCTCACTTCATGTTAGGCCACCAATAGTGCTACATCAAATCCCTGTATATCTTAGTGCTTCCGAGATGCACAGAGAAAGAAGATGAATGTGCCTCTGATAATATCTCCTTCCTCAGCTCCTCATCCTTCAGGACGTACCACCTATCCCAAAATTTCAGAATCCCGTCCTCCGAAAAGCTGGGCTCAGAATCAGGCCTGGCCTCCATACTCACCTTCAGCTCGCTATACTCCGAGTCAGTCTCCTGGGCCTGCCTAATCATGTCCAGAATAGTCGACCTCAACGACAAGGCCAAAAGAGTGGCTGCCAGATCAGAAACTACCTCCAGGCCTAAACTCTGCATCTTTGTCATCAACTCAATAGGCCCTATCGAAGTCGTGGCAGAAGTCGAGGCTGTCACCCGGCTCAAGGCGTCTGCCACCACATTTGCCTTTCCCGCGTGGTATTTGATTTCCACATTGTAATCCTTGACCAGCTCGAGTCATCTCCTCTATCTCAAATTCAGCTTCTTCTGCATGAAAATGTATCTTAGGCTCTGGTGATCTGAGAAAATCTTACACTACTGCCCATAAAGGTAATGTCTCCAAATCTTGAGTGCAAATACAACTACCGTAACCTCCAAATCGTGAGTGGGATAATTCTGCTCGTAAGTCTTTAACTGCCTAAAGGCATAGGCAATGACTCACCATCACCTACCATCTCCACAGGTCGGATCGCCCTAATAGTTAGCCATCCAGTGCCTCGATAGCACGCCACCAATCGTCCTACGCCTCAAGACGGCTCTCGGCGCTCACCAGCAACAACATCTGCACCTACACCATAGAACATATATCATAAGCCTAACGCTCAGTAAGTAATGCGATATGAGAAGTAAAATCGACAATGCAATCCTATCACATGAAGTCTCTACTCTCACGCTTATGTTATCGTTATCTGTGATGCATAGTGCAGCCGCACCAGGGTGACAATGAACCTAGCACCACACTACACCCTAACACGTCGCCACCGTCCCAGACTCCGCAGCAACGAGTCCCACAAGCTACACACCCGCATCACCACACAGCAACCACACCATAGTGAGGGTGAACCTCGCGCCATGCCACATCCTGATGCGCTGCCCCCGTCCCGGTCTCCCCAACAACGAGGTCACACTATCCACACACGCCCAAATCTCCAGCAGCCACGTTAGAGTGAGTATGAATCTCGCGCAACACTACACCCCAACACATCGGCAACATCCCGGTCTCTGCAGCAACGAAGCCAAAGCCGCCCACACACGCATCATCCTTACCATAACATATCACAACACCCCACAATTCAAAACCATGCTCAAATTCTTTTTCGTACAATTTTTCAAAAACATGATGCATGACAAAAGTAAACACATATATTAACATGCAACAAATTCTATCGTTCCATAGTGTAGGCCCACCTGGGCAAAGGATATGCATACACTACTTACCTGGCATCCTAAGCTCACTCGCACACAATTTTTCAAAAAAAAAAAATGTCTCAACCTAAAACAAAACCAAAATCCGTCAAAATTCATCTCAAAATTCATCTTACACACTAAAACCATCAACACTAACATCACGTGCAACAATTTTACCAAAAACGCTTACTAACACGACTCGGCTTAAAACTCAACTTAACCTTCCGATGCGCATAACTTTTGCGTCAGTTATCAGAATCAAACAATTCCGACAGCTAAACATCCCTCTAATAACCTAGTTTAACATGTTAAAAGAGATTTTAAAACGATAAACCGAAAACGAGCCAAAAACACTAAAACATATTCTGTTTTCAAAACTCAAAAATCTACATTCCCCGTTTCAACTCCAATTCACTAATTTCCATCACCATTAAATCACATTTCCTCCATTTAGACTCAATCTAGTCAAATTCGGGATTTTCAAACCCGAGAATCCGATGTGGCTGAAGGAAACCCCCCGCCCCCCTCGGTTTTCATCCAATTCTCCCACCCCCCTTGGCTTTCAGCATCTTCTCCCAATCCCTTCACACTCCGACCACAATTCGATCATCTATCCACGACCTAACACACACATACTCACAGACAGAGCAGAAAACCGAACCAACCAAACTCAACCCTTCGGTTTTTCTCCTTCCTTCTCAGACGTATACTGTCCATCCACTAAACACACATTCTCACTTCCAATTCTCTCAAATATTTCAGCCAAGTCCATAGAAAATTGAAGTAAACAGAGTGCTAAGCTCGGCTAAACCAGAAAAATTGAAACAGGGTACACCTTCGGTTTTGAGTTCGAAAAGACCAAACCATGCCCGAGCCCTTACTGAAACTGTCTGGCACGCCGGCGCTCAACTCCTCCTCGCCGATCGTCGGTGATCGGCAGCTCCCTCTCCTAGTCTCTCTCTCGCTCTCTCGGTCACTCTCTCTCTCGGGCACTCGGCACAGATGAGAAAACCGAGTCGCTTCTTCGTGAAGCCATTCGGTTTTAACATATATTATTTAATTTATATTTTTTTAAAATTTTAATAAATCACATTACTAAATCACCCTCACATATTTTAATCGTCCGTATCTACGTTAAATTTTTGTCCTCCCGACTTCAAAATTAACAAATTATTCTACGGATTAAATTCCAAGTTTCATAAAATAAACTTTCTGCTAAAAATTTCCCAAAACTTTCAACGGAAAAAATAATTTAAATTCCAGAAAATTTCTGGGTTATTACTTTTAAATTGAATTTCCAAATTACATATCTAAATTTTTATATAAAGTTACAAATTCTAGATAAAAATTAAATTTATTGTTAATGTTGAGTGATTCTTTAGTGAATTAGTGCTCAAGACTCTTTCTCTCATGGTCGCTGATCTCTATCTCCACCAAGTGACAAAACTATGTTAAGACTTGTAAAAGTAATTTTTTTTAGGAAACAATGATTGTGTGACGTTTATACATGTTGGAATTAAAGTGTATTATATTTTTTACATAAACATTTGGTTGTTAAAAGATGTATTAGAGTTTTCTTGAAGAGATGATTTTAATCATGCAAAGTTCATTCTATTTGATGAAAATGATTACAAACAATAATTGAGTGATTTCAAAATATTGACTTCGAGCAAGCATAAATTTGTAGCATTTGCATGTCTTTCAAAAGCACATGATTTATATAATTTTCAAAGAATCATTGTAGTGGAAGATGGTGATTGATCCTATATAGTGTTAATAGAGTTTGAATTATTTATTTTTTGTGTTAGATTTATTTACTTGGCTAAAAGCTCATTATGTGGATAATTTATATTTTTCAAATATCGATAACGTTCACTGAGAAGAAAAACATAAGGCAATATAAAATTTGCAAAGAGGCATAAATGAACCATCAAGGTAGATGGTCTTTTTGTTTGGGTGGGATGTTTGGATTTCCTTTGTACAAAAATCCATTTGAAAGTTCACATGTAGAGACCTACTTTTGTAGTAAGTAGCTTCTGTGTTAGTACTCTGGTTTTCATGTAAAACTTACTTTTGTAATTGTTTCCGTGTTAGTACTCTGAGTTTCATGTAAATTTTCAATGTATAATATGTATGTTGTTTTATTCATGCAATGAGTGTTTTATATTTTAAATGATTTTATAAAAAAAATGATTTTAAATGAAGAATCTTAATTTTGGATACTAAGTTGAAGAAGTATGTTTCGTTAATTCATACAACTTATGCACGTGCGAGGTGAGTGCCAATGAGAGAATCCCTTCGTTCGACTCGTTCCCACTTTAGGAATCCTCTAGCTTGTCGGGGTCGGGTTGGTGGAATCAGGGAATGAAAAATTTGGTATCAGAGCTATACATAATAGTTCTAACTTGTTATTGGGGTTAGTAATTATGCTTGGAGTGTCTCGTATATTGCTTTGATGGTGAATGTTTTTCTTATTACTATGTGATTGGTTGTGGATGGTGAGAGGAGAATCTAATCGTAGAGATAACTAAGTTGATGAGATAGTTGAAATGCGAAAAGCTATCATAGCTTTAATCGATATTGTGAGTAGAAATGTTGCTCAACAAACCAATGAGAGAGTTGAAGTCCGAATTCAATGAAAATGAAATTATTGGAGAGGTTTCGAAAAGCTAAATCTCTAGTGTTTAAAGGAGAAAATAATTCAACCATAACTGAAGAGTAGTTGGGATAAATGAAAAAGAAGTTTGAATGGTAGGTATTCTAGATGAATTCAAAGTCAAGTTTGCCGTAAATCAACTTGATGATAAAGCGGATAAGTGGTGGGATCAGACTAAGGTATCCCTAGGTGGTCAATTTGGTTGGGAACAATTTGAAAATGTCTTCTTGGAGAGATTCTTTCCCAAGTATATTAGACAAGCAAAAACTAAAGAATTCTTGGAGCTGGTTCAAAAAGACACAAGTGTTTTGGACCATCAAACCAAGTTTGAGGAGTTATCAATGTATGCAAGGCAGTTTATTTGCAATGAAGCTGCTAAAGCCCAAAGATTCGAGCAAGGCCTTAGATCGGGAATTTCTAATAGACTTGTGGTTTTAAAACTTGAGTTATATTCAGATATGGTGGAGAGAGCTATGCTAATTGAGCAAAAACTTGTGTTGAGCAAGGATGAATGGAAAGCGAGAAGAAAAACAAAAGGAAAGAATCAAGAAATAGTAAGTGGAGAAGATCAAAACTTCAAAAAATCACGATTTACTCCATCTTAATCTCAAACCTCATATCAAAGTAAACCAGCTAAAAGTGAAGGTGACAATTCACAAACAAATGATACATGGAATAAAACGTGCTATTATTGTGGTGAAGCGGGCCATATAAGAAGTAATTGTATGAAATGGAAGGCTTAAAATCCTTATACTCAACAAGGGGTCAACAAACTATAATTTTTACCATGAGTCCTCCTTCAAATGTAAGATCAAATCAGCAAGCACCTAGAAATTTTAGAGGAAATGTCTCACACATTGCTAGTTCACAACATAAAGTGCATGTCTTTAGTGCTTTTGGTAAACAAATTTGTAGCGTTCCGAAAACCTACTCGTTTCTTATTTACTCTCTGCTCTGATACCACAACTGTAGCGCCCCAAAAACCTACTCATTTCCGATTCGCTCTCTGCTCTGATGCCATCTCTGTTAGCGACCTGAAAACCCTCACGGATTCCCGGTACGCTCACTACTACTACTCCCACAAGCACTCTTGGAAAAATTTGTGTAAAAATTTTAAACTTTATTCCTCGACTTAAAACGACGTTTTGAAAACATTTGAAATCCTCGCCGCATAAGACTTAACTAAAATTAGTTTAAATAAAATTTGAGTTTCCTAAACATATAAAAAAAATCACCTTCGGTCGACCCCTGTAAACACCAGTCGACACTTCTATTAATTTTTCACTACCAGTCGACACTACGTTTCTCTCTGTCCGTGTTGATCGATCCCTGAGGTCGACACCCACATCCATTCTACACTACCGGTCGACACTTGCATGTACCGGTCGACACTACGTTTCTCTCTGTCTGCGTCGATCGATCTTTGAGGTCGACACTCTCGTCCAATTTTATACTACCAGTTGACACTTACATGCACCGGTCGATACTTTGTTTGGCTCTGCCTTCGCAGGTCAACCCTCGCAATCGACACCCGCCAGATTCAGTCAACACTTCTAGTATACTAGTCGACACTTACTAGGTCTGGTCGACCACTCAACCTATATGTCGACACCTCCCTCACAGAATTCTGCCTAAAAACCTTAAAACTTTCCAAAAATAATCGAACTTCGACTCAACGCTAAAAACCATACAACGTACACTTTTTCCTCAACTCAAAATCATTATTTACCTAAACAAGACGACTACTTGTAATACCCAAAAATTTTTTGTTGGAAATTTATGTCAGATTTCTGTAAATTTTAATCGGTGGAGTTTTGGTCCAAATTAATAACGGAGAATTTCGGCCCCTAAGTGAAAGTTTATTTTAATGCTAATGGTGGAAAAAGAAATTTAAGAATTTAACCAGATTCGGACGAAATCACGGAATTGTGAAATGGTTTAAGGAGGAGGGCAATTTGGTAATTATGAGATAAATATTAAAAATTAAAAACAAAAATAAAAGTGGGAGAGCACCGTCGGTGACCTCCCCTTTCCCCCCAGCCTTTCTTTCTCTCCTCTCGCGTTCCCTTTCTTTCCTGCATGAAGCTCGGCGATTTCTTCCGTTCGTCCGCGAGTCTTCAAATCTACGGTAAGTTCTTGTTAGTTTTACGTAGTTAGTTGATGCGTTAGTGTTGTTATTAATGAAAACCGGGTTCGGCAAGGGTTAGGGCGAATTGGTGGAAAACCTAGAAGGATAAGGCGGGAATTGAGTATAGAGTTGATTTCTGTCCGTGTAATGGTGCTTAGGATAGAAATAGGAGTAGATTACGAGAATTGATGAGGAAGATTGGGAGATTTATTGGCCGTGTACGTGAGATTTGGAACGGTGTCCATTCGGCCATGTTTGATTAAGTTGTGGACATCCGAATGGGAAATGGATGCAACCACGGGGAACTAGGCATCCTCAGGAACCCGTAGTGTTTGGTATCGTCCAATTCAAACGAGTAATGTAGAAGTTGTGAATTTTCAAAATCAGACGGAAATTGTGTGGAATTTTGAGATTTTGGATAGTTTCGATTTTGATGTGAATTAGGACTTATAAGTTAGGGAGTTATGAATTCGGTGAATTAAAATTGACGGATATATAACTTTATAGGTATTCCAATTAGAGCACCAAGTCACAAAACGCGAAAGGATTTCGAGAACGCCAGGTAAGTGATGGACCGCTTGTGATTTGTCTTCGGGCCTACACCATTGAACGGTAGGATTGTTTAGTTGATTGGTTGCTTGTTTGTTTGCTTTGATTCTCGTTTGGTTGTTCTGTTATGGAGTCGTGCATATGTGATTGTCATGCATCATGATTTTGAACTACGAAATACGAGTTTTGAGCATGTTTTGAAAAGTGTATGTGAAACGTAACCAGATAAGAAAAGATTTGCAACGCATAGGTGAACGCCTCGTCATTAACGTGCTAGTGAGAAAGCACTAGGGGGTTCTCATGGATGAAAGTACGTAATGTGACACGATTTGCGAACGCCTCGTCGTGCTAGATTTGCGAACGCCTCGTTGTGCTATTGAGAGCACTAGAGAGTTCAACGATTGATGTTAGGAGGAGGTTACGTAGGGCCGTTCCGTGTGCGAACATGATGTGTGCCTCTAACCTCGCTCTGTGAGTTATGGAATGGCCGTCTCGAGTGTGGAAGGGATGGGTGCTGGCCTGACTCACACCAAAAAGTGAAAGATGAAAATAATGAAACGAAAAGAAAACGGAGTTGAGTTGGTTTTCGAGTTCATTTTTCCATATTTGCTAAGCATTAGGCTTACGTTTTGTGTTCTTTGGTGTAGTGATGACGCGCTGTCAGGTGAGTTGCTAGGTGACGAGCAGGCCTAGGTCGGAGTTGGTGGGAGATGTCGAATGCCGGTGCAGGGAAATGTGGGGCAACACGACAATGGCGGGTAAAGAGAGTATAATTTTGTTAATGTTTTGAGTCGAATAGAGTTGTATAGGTTTTTGAGAAATTTAGGTGTTGTACCAAGGGTACAATGGATTACTGAAATAGGATATGGATGTTTCGAAGTTTATTTGAGGAAAGCGTATTTTCAAATCATAGTTTTTATTTCGAGAATTCGATCGAGGAGATATTTTTGTGCGTTTGGTCTTTTATGAACTAGTGTGATTTCATTAATTCTAGTGTGAGGTGTCGACCGAAGTTGAGAGGTGTCGACCAGTCAGTGTAAATGTAAGGGGAGTGTTGACTGCGAGGCTCGACCTGTGACAAGCAGAGCCAAAGCAGGTTCGACCCTTGGTTACAGGTGTCGACCGGTCCATGTAAAGTCTGCGAGAGTGTCGACCGAGGGGATCGATCTACGCGGGCAGAGAGGGCCAAAGTGTCGACCTGCAAAAGGAAGTGTCGACCGCTCTCCTAGCTGAGCATAGAAGTGCCGAGAGGAACAAAGTGTCGACTGGTGTTTTCCGGTGTCGACCGATGGGAAATCCGAGACGACTCAAGTGTCGACCGGTGCTTATAGGTGTCGACCGCGAGCCCTTGTTTCAAGCTTAACAAAATGAAGTTTTGCCGACAGAGAATTTAATCAAATTTCCACTGCAGAGCTGTAAAAAAAAAAATATATTTTCCAAAACTGTCGTTTTAGGTCGAGGAATAATGTTTTAAAGTTGTAAAAATTTTACACGCTTTTTACAATACGAGTGTAAAGAGTTGGTATTAGAGTTGAGCAGTAGCGAACAGAAACGGGTAGGTTTTCGGGGGCGTTATACTACTAAAGGTTGAAATTCGTCTATACATCCAAATGACTCGAAACAACTTAAAACGAGTCAAAACCATTTCGACTACACTCCAAAACTTGTACCTACGCCTACCATGGACAAAATGGCCTAACAACCGGCCGGGTCGTCCACGAGCACACTCCTCCAACCGCCTCCTAACCATGGGCTTGCTCTGAGTACTCACCAACTATAGCGTCGTCACCTATGTCACAGAATTTATCTATTAGCCTAATACTAAGTAAGTAATCCATAAAAACATAACACTGTAAACAAACACATCCTGACATATTCAGTTTCTACAATTTCGTCTCTACTTTCATTTTCGTCTCTTTCTTACATCTTCTTTATCTTCTCACTACTTGGTTCTTCTTTACGTGCTAGATCGAGGTGACACACCTTGCGGTCCATCTCTCGGGACAAGGCCAACCCCAATCTAATAAAGTGACACACCTCGCGGTACACCTCTCGAGACAAGGCCACCACGTAAAGCGGGGGAAGAGTGATACACCTTGCGGTCCACCTCTGGGGACAAGACCACTCAACCCCACCTTTATTATCTTCTTACGTATCTTCTCATTTCGTTCATCACATCTCATCCTACTATTTCATTCCGTAAAAACATAGAAATTCATTTTTGTTTCGTTCTCGTACTTTAAAACCATGAATGCATAATCAACTAAAACATAACATAAAGTAAACGTTCATGCATCCTACCGAACTGTGATGTAGGCCCGAAGGCAAAACACCCTATTGTTCTACTACACTACTTACCTAGCGTCCTAGCAATTCGTACTCCGTATACAGCTCGCTAACTGAAGAACCTATAAAACCACACATCCATTAATTCTTCTTCGTCCAACTGATAAAACTCTAAGGGAAAACAACCCTCTAACAACTAATTTAATTAAACCCAAAATCCTACACAATTTCTGACCAAATTTGGAATTGCATAACTTATCCAATACTCGTCTGATTTGGACGATTCCAAATGCTACGGACTTCTGAGGATGTCTAATTTCTAACGGTCTAATCAAATTCCTAATCCAATAACTATAGTTTGGCCGAATATGGCTGAACAGAAATCGTTCTACAATTCGAGCATTCAGCTATCCAACTACTCAATCTTTTCCATAAAATCTTGCAATCTACTTCTACTTCTAGTTTAAACACCAACATACGGATAGAAATCAACTCTAACTTCAATTTCCCACAGCTCCCTCCTACGTTTTTACCAAAACTACCCAATACTGTCACTAACTTCATTTTTGTCGCTAAATATAATTAAGGAACTAATTATCTACTCAAAAACTAACTGAAACATACCTTAGATTTAAAGAAATGAAGAGGAACTGAGAAGATCATCGCTGGAAGGAAGGAGAGCCGAAGGGAAAGGGTTTTTCGCGCAAGGGGAAATAGCTGCCGAGGGAATGAGATGTTCTTCTCCTCTCTCTTTTCTTTATTTATAATTATATATTATTTAATATAATTAATTCTAATTATTATTTCGCCCTCAACCCTTAATCGTTTAGTAAATCTGTTATTCAGTCTGTGTTCGGTCAAAATCTTAAAATTTCACTTCTCCATTAGTCTCAAAATAATATTATACTTAATGGTAGAAATTCTCCACTCCCAATTCCGACCAAAACTCCGCCAATTACAATTACGTAAATTCGAAAAAATTTATTTTAGCAAAAATTTTGGGTGTTACAAAACTGATAATGTCGTAATCAAAGGTATTTTCTTACTTTACAATTCTAAAGTACGAATTTTGTTTGATTTCAAAGCAATACATTCATTTATGTCAGCTTATGTTGCATATGCTTTGGGATTAGAAACAATATTGCTTGTAGATAAAATATGCAAATCTTGTGTAGTATGGATTAAAGACAATGAGTTAGTGGTAGACCTTATAATTGTGGAAGTTCATTTGTTTGATGTTATCTTAGGGATGAATTGGTTATCTAAGTACCAAGCAATTATGGATTGTTACAAAAATAATAATAATAATAACAGTATGTCTTCCATAAGGAGAAACATTTTCATTTTATGGTGAGGGAAATGCAACTAAATGCCACTTCCCCCGAACTTCTTTTGAGTTTTAAGGATAGATAGCTAACCTTTTGATTGAGCCAAATAGTGATAAAATAGTTCAGTCTATTGAAGTGGTAAATGAGTATATGGACGTTTTTATAAAAGAACTACCTGGATTGCCTCCGAGAAGAGAGATAGAATTTGTAATTGAAATGTATCTGGGTACAAATCTGATTTCCATTGCTCCTCATCGTATGACACTGACTAAACTAAAGGAATTGAAAGTACAATTAGAGGAATTAATTGAGAAAGGATTTATAAGGCTTAGCACATCTCCATGGGGTCTCCAGCTTTATTTGTTAAACAGAAAGATAATATTTGACTATCGACAACTGAATAGAGTAACAGTAAAGAACAAGTATCCATTTCTTCATATTGATGATTTGATCAGTTAAGAGGTTCATGTTGGTTCTCGAAAATTGATTTAAGGTTTGGACACCATCAACTAAAAATTTGGGAAGAAGATATTCATAAAACTACTTTTAAAAATCGTTATGGTCGTTATAAGTATTTGGTTATGCCTTTTAGTTTGACAAATGCACTCGCAATTTTTATGGACTTAATGAACATAGTGTTTAGCCTGTATCTTGACAATTTTGTGATTGTATTCATAGATGACATTTTGATATATTCCTCTTCAAGACAAGACCATGAGAAACACTTGCATTGTGTTTTGGACCTATTGAGACAACACCGATTATATGCCAAACTAAGTAAATTTGAGTTTTTGTTGGAAGAAGTTAAATTTTTGGGACATGTGATTTCTAATAATGGTATTGCAGTTGATCCTTCAAAGATTGAAGCGGTACCCAATTGAGAATAACCTAAGTCAATTTCAGAAATAAGAAGTTTTCTGATATTAGCAGGATACTATAGAAGATTTGTTGAAGACTTTTCTAAATTTCAATGTCATTGAACCGATTAACCAAAAACAATGTTAAATACAAATGTGATAAAAATGGGAGGCAACCTTTTAGTTATTGAAAAGAAAATTATTGTCTCCACCTATTCTTATAATTCTAGAAAGAAAAAATGTTATGTGGTATATTGTTATGCATCCTTAAATGGATTGAGATGTGTCTTGACACAAAACGATCAAGTAGTTCTATATACTTCGAGGCAATTGACACCACATGAAAGGAACTATTCGGTTCATGATTTGGAACTTGCTGCAATGGTTTTTGCTTAAAGCATTGGAGGTATTATTTATATGAAAATACATTTGAAGTGTTTTCAGATCACAAAAGTTTAAAATATTTATTTACTCAAAATGAGTTAAATCGACAAAGGTCAGGATGGAATTCTTGGAAGATTATGACTATACGTTCCAATACCACCCAGGTAAAGCAAATGTGGTGACAGATGCTTTGAGCAGAAAATCAAGATTGATGACAGCTAGTATTGGTATTAAAGAATATGAAATGTGGTCTGAGATTGACAAATTCAATTTGCAATTAAGAGAATGCAATGAATAAAGTATACTTTCAAAATGTGAATGTGAGACCTAACTTGGTGCAAAGGATTATGGATGCACAACACAATAGTACTGAAATAGCTTAAATTGAAAACTAAGATTGAAGCAAATGAAATTGAAAATTTTTCCATGGATATTAATTTGGGAGTAAGATATCAAGGTCGTTTAGTGATTCCCGATGACCAAGAATGAAAAGAGGAAATTTTAAAGGAAAACCATTCCTCAAAATTTGTCATTCACCCCGAAAATAAGAAGATGTACCAAAACATGAAGAAACACTATGAGTGGAAGGGAATGAAAGCTGAAATAGCCAAGTTTGTTTCCAAATGCATAACTTGTCAAAGGATTAAAACTGAGCGTAAGAAATCATCAGGATTACTCATTACATTACCAGTAGCTTAATGGAAATGGTAATATATAACGATGAAATTTGTAACGGGATTACCTAGATCGTCAAAGGAAAATGATACTATATGGGTAATAATTGATCTACTTACCAAATCAAGTCATTTTCTACCAATGTGTAGTACTTATTCGATTAATCAGACAAGTAAATTGTATTTAAGAGAAATTGTTAGACTTCATAGTGTGTCTATTTCCATAATTTCTGATCGAGATCCAAGATTCACCTTGAAATTTTGACAAGGTTTACAAAAAGCTATGGATACAAGGTTGGATCTTAGTACTGCTTATCACCCACAAACTGATAGCCAATCTGATAGGACAATCTAAATTTTGGAAGATATGCTATAAGCATGTATTATGGATTTTCAAAGGAATTTAGGAAGATTATATTTATCTTGTGGAATTCACTTATAATAATAGTTACCAAGTAAATATAGGTATGACACCATTTAAAGCACTACATAGAAGACCTTGTAGATCTCCATTGTGTTGAAGATCTTATTGTGACCAAACTTGATACATGAAAGTAATGAAAAGATTAAACTCATTAAGCAATGATTAGAGACTGCTCAAAGCCGTCAAAAGAGTTATGCTGATAAACAAATAAGACCTCTTCAATTTAATGAAGGTGATCACGTGTTTTTTAAAATAAGGTCGCATCGAAGTTTAAGCAAATTTGGCAAATGTGGTAAATTAGCTCTAAGATTTGTAGGACTTTTCTAAATATTACAAATGGTAGGTTCCATAGCCTATAGAATTGCATTACCTTCTCAATTAGTGGGAATACATGATGTCTTTCATATTTCAATGTTAAGGAAATATGTACCAGATCTCTCACTTGTTTTGGATTGGAAAGAATTGAAATTTCAACCAGATACGACAATAGTGGAAGTGCCAGTTATAATCTTTGATTCACAAGATAAAGTGCTAAGGAATAAAGTGATTCCTATTGTGAAAGTCCGTTTCTATCCTCGCTTGTAAACAAGCTACAGAACGTTGAGTAGGATCATTGTTCCTTGGTCAGCTAAACCCGAGAAAAGACAATGAACAAACAAGAAAAATACTCGAAATGAAATGAAAATTTAGGTGAAGTTAGTGTTGTGAGTAAGGTGTGTGCTTGTGAAATACTTGGTCCAGATTCGTTAGGATAAGAACTAGCGGGGATGATTTTCGAGAAACGGCCGATTAGTGCTCGATGAAGATTTCGATTGAAGTTTTCTTCCAAGGAAAAAAACTTTATTCAAGGACACGATTTTGTGGCCACTTCCTATCGTTTTCCAATCTAGAAAGAAAGAAGAAGAAGATGGCTAGCAACTCTTTCAAGCTACCGAGCTAGAAGGGAGGTTTTGGGGGCGCAACCCCTCGGTTGAGGTCAATAGAGCTTACCTTGGTGCTCTTGCTCCAAGTTTCTTCCGATGAAGAGAAACCTGCAAATGCTCCTTAGAAATCAACCAAAAAGTTTACAAACACCAATAGCCATGATTTATAGACTTATTTGTGCGTTGGCTAAGGTTTAAAGTGGGTTGGGCCAAAACTAGCCTACCATTCATCTAGCCCTAAATGTCTAACATGCATGCATATAATAAATTTAACAAAAAAAAGGTCAATGTTTACCCAATAAGTTACAAAATATCAAGGCTCGGGAAGACAAATTCTCATATGAGCATTATGGTTGCCTCTCTTGATCTTCCAAGTGATGAGATGTTTTATTTGGTTCACGTCCATAGCTTTGATCTCCCACTTTAAGTCGCCCAAGGTGTCCTCCAAGCCTTCGCATGAATCGTCACCTGCAAAAGATACAAGTGTGTAATAAAATAAATTGGTTAAGTTATGAGATCGGGCTTAGGATCATGTAATGGGCCCATGGAACATATCAAAGTCTTATGAAAGAGAAGGAAAGTTGAAGAAGCTATATGAGAACTAGAAAGTGAAATTAGAGAAAAGTATCTCTGACTCTTTGATAAATAAGTTAGAGATAAATTTCGGGACAAAATTTTATTAACGGGGAAAGAATGTAATAATTTGAATCTTCAATATTCTATTGTCAATAATGTATTATGGATATTTATTATGGATGATACATAAATATAAGTTATACTGAAGAAATGTTACAAAATCCTTGAAAATGCTATAAATAAAACTGTTTTGTAGGAACACACTTGATTATAAGTGTAATAATTTTTTCTGTGATAATTGGATTATTATGAAATTTAATAGTCTTAAACTAAACACATAAAGAAAAATAATAGCTTTGGAATGAGAGAATTTAGATGTGTTAACAAAAGTTATTTACTTTTTTATATGATGAATACAATTTATGTTTTAAATAGCATTATTTTGGTTAATGGCTTTAAACTACGTCTTAAAGTGAGAATTTTGAGAAAGTTAAAGAAAAAATGTTTCCAATACTTTGTAGCATATATTCATACAATAAAATTAGACAAGCAATAGAGTTAGAACATGTGGCTGTTAGCGTATATTAGGTAAATTGTTTGCTTAAATGATTAATTAAGTATGATTAAGTCTACTTAATTATGATTAATTATACTAATCATGTTTATTAACTTGGTACCAATCAAAATTAATTAGTTTTCGCTAAGTAAACTTAAACATAAGTAATCATGGTATTTTTTAAATTTATCATACAATAAATGATAAAATAGTACTTATATATGGACAAAAATAATAAAATGATAAATATACCCCAAGATCTCTCTAGAAAAGGGTAGAGAAAGCTGAAGAATCAACCACTTTCGTAAAAAGTATTCAGCTTAAGAGAAAAAGAGAAAGAAGAGAGAAAAAGAGGGGAAAAAAGTGAGATTTTAGACTTGTTTTTCAAAGAAAAATTACTCAGTTTGGGAAGGCGATTCTATAGGACTGAAAATCAGTATATTAGGTGAAAATTTTATATGAGAGAAAAAACCTTCAATAAATAAGTAAATCCTATATTTAGAATAGTTAATTTAACATTTATTGCATTATTTAGGTGAAAATATATTTAAATCATGTCTTTAGTTCTAGTTAGGCTTAGAATTTTGGTTATATATTGAAGTGATTAAATGAATGTTGTTTTGATGTGAGTTAGCACGTGCGGCACTGCGAGGGTACGCGCGGGGTGTCGAAGTGGGGACGTGAGTGCACGGTGCCGGATTGTGTAGTTCGAGGGGTGCGTTGGATTCTTTTCTAAGATTCCAAGTCTTACCGTTTTATCTTAAACTGTTTTAAATGGTTTTCTTTTCCGCTGCGTATTTTTATATTAAGGATTTCGTGTTCCCTCTTCGAGACGCGAGTTGTTTTCGAATCGAGTCGAAAATTATTTTTTTCATACTCACAAATGTTCTTTTGAGAATGATTTGAAAATGAAAGGGGTATTAAATTGAGTGAGTTATGTCAAATGTTAGTGTGTGTGTGTAGTGCGTAGACGTACTGTAGCGCACCGGGAACGTGTGGGTTCTCGGGGTGTTACAACCACTGCTCATATCCTCACCGTCAACACATTCACGCCACATGACGGCCCAGCCGGCTCACCCCTCGAGTGGAATCCGCGACTGGTGAAGCACCGGCTCGCACACTAGCGGGATCCATGGTACCACCGCCACACGTCGCACCATATACTCAAAACATGCTCAAAACCATTTTCGTTCACGTTTTTAAAATATGATGCATGTCAAACAATACGCACGCACACCACAATCAATCACATAAACCCTAAAGTTCTACAGTGTAGGCCCACTTGGGCAAAACACATGCATGCACTACTTACCAGGCATCCTAAGCTCGCTCGACGCACAGTTTCGCCAAAAGAAAGCCTCAACCTAAAACACAAACAAATCTCTCCTCAATATTTATCTCAAAATTCACCAAATAGCTAAAAATAATCTTCCTTAATTACACTCATGAAATTCCAACTAAAACGGTCCATTGGTTTGGTTTAGCCGAAAACAAGCCCAAAGTTCGGACGCGCATAACTTTTGCGTCCGTCAACGGAATCGAACGATTCAAGTGGCTAAACATCCCCTTAGGAACCTAGTTTAATATACTAAGACGGATTTTAAAACGGTAAGCCGCAGACAGGCAAAAAATGCTAAAAATCGAATCTGTCATTTTATCAAATTTCACATTTTCACTTCTCTTCAACCAAAACTCACTCGCAACTAGTTATACGCATCCAAAAACGGCTATGCTACTCTCACACATCGAATTTCTATGAAAAATGCTTGCTAATTTGAATTGGACCAAAATCCGACATAAACGTCCGACGCGCATAACTTTTGTTTCGGATATCAGAATCGAATGATTCCAGCGGCCATACGTCCCTCTAATAACCTATTTTAACCCACAAAAACAGCATTTGAAACGATCAACCAAACGTAGGCGGAAATGGCCAAAAACAGAAACTGCCCCAAAATAAAAACGTCCGATTCTTGATTTAAAATTCAAATTTCACAACTCCTATGCACAACTAGTCGCATTCCACTTATACATTCCGGCCAAGCTCGCCGAAATTAAAAGGAGGCCGAGCACCAAGCTCGGCCAAGTCAAGGAAACCGACAGGGCTCACCTTCGGTTTCCCCCCTTCAATTCACCCCCCGACATTGCGGCCAATTTCACAGAAAGGGAGGGAAGCCGAACCCTAACACTCGGCCAAACCGAACAGGACAGCAGAGGGAGGAAGAGAGACTTACTGAGCAATGTAGTTCTTCACACAACGGGAGAAGAAGAGAGACTCCAGTAAGGCGCCCAAATTGTCGGTGGCAGAATTGGGCAGCAACCCGCCCTTCGCGATCGTCGGCAGAAAACTCTCGGGCTCACTATCTTCAGAAATTCGAGCTACAGCAACTACCCCGATCGTCGGAGAAGAAACACTTGGCCGCGGTTTCGCTCACACCCTCGAGCTCGACGTCCACCGATCAAAGATCACAACCTCAGCTCCCGATCGCCCTCTCTCCCTCGCGTCTCCCTTCTGCTTTCCCTCGAGTGACAATTGAAATAGCCGAATGGCTTCTTCCCAAAGCCATTCGGTTGTTAAGTGTTTTTTTTTAATATTAAATTACCAAAATGCCCTCACGCTGTTTTAATCGTCCGTAATTTCGTTAATTTCCTGACCTTCCGACTTTAAATTCTGAAAACCATCGCAAAAATAGGCTCCGAGTCTTATAAATTTAAATTTTCCCGTTGAAATATTTCTCAAAACCCCGACCGAGATTAAATTAAAAGTTTCATAAATTAAAAATTAAAATTCGAAATTTCTGGGTCATTACATAGGGTCATACAGCTTTGCCGGAGAAAGCCTTGGAATGTATAGGATTGTGTAATGGTTATATATGTTGGAGTTAAAGATGCATTGGAGTTTTCTTGAAAAGATGGTTTTAATTATGCAAAATTTATTTTATTTGCATTGGATTTATTTGATGATAATAGTTTCAAACAATGGTTGAGTGATTTCAAAAGAATAATTTCGAGCAAGCATAAATTTATAGCATTTGCATGGCTTTCAAAAGAATATAATTTATATGATTTTTAAAGAATCATTGTAGTGGAAGATGGTGATTGATCTTATATGGTGTCAATAGAATATGAATTAGTTATTTTATGTGTTAGATTTATTTATTGAATTAAAAATTCATTATGTTGATAATTTATATTTTTCAGATATCGAGAATGTTTATCGAAAAAAAAAATATAAGGCAATATAAAGTTTACAAATAGGCATAGGTGAACCATCAAGGTAGATGGTCTTTTTGTTTGGGTGGAATATTTGGATTTCCTTTGTATAAAAATCATTTTGAAAAGTTATATGTAATGACATACTTTTATAATAGTTTTGGTGTTAATACTCTTATTTTTATGTAAAACCTATTTTTGTAGTAATTTCTGTGTTAGTACTCTAATTTTCATGTAAATTTTTAATGTATAACATGTATGTTGTTTTCTTCATACAATAAATATTTTATGTTTTAAATATTTTTATTAAAAAAAAATAATTTTAAATAAAGTATCCTAATTTAAGATAACAAAGTTGAAAAATTATGTTTTATTAATTTATAATGATCTATGTATGTGTAAGGAGAGTGTCAATGAAAGCATCCATTTGACGTTCGACTCATTCTCATTTCGGGAATCCTCTAGCTCATCAAGATCCGGTTGGTGAAATTGGGTCACGACGATTTTGATTTTGAATCTTGTAATTCATTCTACAATTGTGATCTTCCAACTCAAATTCACTCTGTCATCAAACTAGGTGTACATAACCGGTATCTACACAAGATAGTATCACATTTTAATCAACTGTTAAAACTCGTTTTTAATTGATTTATTGAGTTTGAGTTTATAATAACCCACAACGTACAATTGTAATTAACTATATTTTAAGAGTCATTTCTGTGAAACTTTATACTTTATAATAAGGTTACTCCCGGGGGATTAGTTCTTTATACTGGATTAATTATCACTGATGACGGCAAGGAAAAGAAGGTTACCATTGAGTTGGCTGAACCGCGGTTTTTTGTAGAGAACCGGTTCATAATGCGCCGAACCGATGGCTCAAACCCAGGCGCCAGCCCTAATTTCTCCTCGTCTCCCTTCGCATCCCATCTAGTGTCTCAATCTCCGTCCCTGCGTTTTCCTGAATGAGCTGCTGCAGTCTCGCTGGTCATCAAACAAACGCACTCCACGGTCCTTAGGTAACCTTCCTCTTCCGATTGGTCCCGAGTTGAATACATTTGACAGTCAATTTACATGAACTTGTTGTATTTTGTAATTGTAACTTGCTGGTGTCAATTTCCAAGTTTTTGTTCGTTTCACTCTGTGAGGATTTCTTCTGTAGCGTAGAGCTGTAGTTTTACAGCATTTTAATTTGTTATGCGGGTTCTAGGTTACGCCTTCTCTCATTCTACTTCTCCCTCTCCGCCATTTTCATTCTGCTTCTCCGATTCTAGACCCACCCCAACTCAACAAGAGATCGAGAAAATCGACCACCTCATCCTCTGCCTCTCTAGCCACCTCTCCCTTCCCGTTCTCCTTCAGTCCCTCACACTCCAGCCTGACATGACCCAACCCATATCCCTCCTCCCTCGCCTCCACCACAATCCTCGGGCCGCCCACTATCTCACCCAGTCGCCCCTCCACCATGCTTCTTGACTGGTATTATAAGAATCGCAATGCCAAAGAAGCCCGCAAGGTTTTCAATTGAACCATTGATTTTGATAGCTGGGTTTTACCATTGGGATTGAGTGGAAAGCGGGTGCAAGCATTTCACTTCTATAAAACCTGCACATCCCCAAGGAACGACAATTTGTGACAAAATGAACGTTGAAATTATGTGAAGAACGATCATAATATTAATAGTAGTCTTGTCTAGTCTAATCTAGTTGAGGCGATGTGAGCCTGAGCCTGAAAAATCTTACTCCCAACCTAACGAGTTAAAACAAACTGAGTCTTATGAATTAAAATTAAACGAGAGTGAATTACTTGTAAATTAATGAAAAGAGTGGGTGCACGATGGAGATTGAACATTGAACATTGTCACAAACATCCTCATACTCGCGCTGTAATACGTCCACCGGCCAAAGTTTCATTGCTTCTCAAGCCAACTTTCCTGCCTCCTCCTTAGCAGGTTGCTTCATTTCTCCGCTTTTCTTCTCCATTGTGTCTCGCTTTTACCTCTTTGCTCCCGATCTGATTTCTTTCTGCACTTTTTTTAAAAAAACTGTTTGGCGATGATATGCTTGATTTCTACGACATGTTTAATTTTTGTGCAAGAAACTCTAATTAATGCTTATCGATCTATATCTACTAGAGTTCATGCACTATACTGATAAAAACCCACTTCCCACAATTTACAATCACCAACCAAAGAAAAATTTCCTGAGACCTAGAACCTTGAAAACCCATCACACTCAGATGAGGGTGTGATGAACGAGTAAGACAAGAGAGCTACCGCTTCAAGACCCACATCTCAAAAAGACGACCTTCCACTTGACCAGCATATGCCTTATGGTTTGTTTAAAAACATCACAAAGGTTGTTTCGTTCCCTTGCATCATGAAGTAGTATTCAACGAACAGAATATGGCTACAAATAAACTAATTTAACTGTGACTTATGTGGATAATGGGGACTATTTTGTTCTTACTCAAGCTCAGTCATGCCTTTCCTTTACCTGCCAAAAAGATATGATTCTCGAAATCATATTCGTTAATTTTTTTTATATCACCCAGTTTAGATTTTAATTTAATCTCTAGATAACTGTTACAATTTTAATTGTTCGATGGATTTTGTGGATGTTAGATATATGCAAAAGGTTCCATTTTAAGAAGCAGAATGAAATTTGGGCAATACTCTTAAGTTGTGTCAAAATCTGACTGTTCTTATGTATTGTTCGCCCAAAAATGTTCTAATAACTGTTCTTATGTATTATTCGCCCAAAATGTTCTAATAACTTTAAGTCAGCTGTTACTATGTAACTTAATTTGCTATTCGTTCTCATTTAGTCCTTTAATTACTTGTGAGAAATTCTCATTTTTCAATTGTGTGAGCTCGGGGGTTTTTGTGGTTTTGTTTAGTTGATTTATTAGCTTAACATTTTGTACAAGAAGATATTTCCATTTTCCACCTTTGACAGTTCAACAATCTAGATTCAGGGTATGTTGGTATTATCTCATTTGATTCTTAATTCTCATTCCTCTTAAAGAAGTGATTCAAATGTGATGTGTTTTTATCAGTGTGATACAAAATGTCTCGAAGATATGATAGTCGGACAACTATCTTCTCACCAGAAGGTCGTCTTTACCAAGTCGAATATGCTATGGAGGCAATTGGAAATGCTGGAAGTGCCATTGGAATATTGTCTAAAGATGGGGTTGTGTTGGTTGGCGAGAAGAAAGTCACTTCAAAACTCCTTCAGACCTCTACATCAACTGAAAAAATGTACAAGATTGATGACCATGTCGCCTGTGCAGTTGCCGGGATAATGTCCGATGCGAACATTCTCATCAACACTGCAAGAGTCCAAGCACAACAATATACATATGCTTATCAAGAACCAATGCCTGTTGAACAACTTGTGCAATCTCTTTGTGACACTAAACAAGGGTACACTCAGTTTGGTGGTCTCCGTCCGTTTGGGGTGTCGTTTCTCTTTGCAGGGTGGGACAAAAATTTTGGTTTCCAGCTTTACATGAGCGACCCAAGTGGAAACTACGGTGGTTGGAAGGCTGCAGCAATAGGCGCAAACAACCAGGCAGCCCAATCAATGTTAAAGCAGGATTACAAGGATGAGATCACTAGAGAGGAGGCAGTTCAGCTAGCACTGAAGGTTCTCAGCAAAACGATGGACAGCACAAGTCTCACCTCTGATAAGCTTGAGTTGGCCGAGGTGTTTCTTTTGCCTTCTGGAAAAGTCAAGTACCAGGTTTGCTCACCTGACACCCTCAGCAAGTTGCTAGTCAAGTTTGGAGTGACCCAGCCTCCTGCTGAGGCCTCTTGAGTTGTTGTTTTATCCATAGCTCCTTGTTATATTGCAAATGGGTCTGGCTTTTGTTAAATTTTATGGTACACTTTTCTCTAGACTTCTTTGCCTAGATACACGAATGAATGTTGAGACTTTTGACCTTCATTGGATATTTTTTTCATGTGATTGATTAGCATAATTAACTGGTTCCTTCATGGATTAAACCCAAACCAATTGAAAAATCAACAAAAGGTACTTGAATGGTACAGAATTTATTGGGTTCAACTGCAGCCAAATTTGCTGGATGCCAATCTTTTCAAAGTTGCCATTGGCAACTGTGGATGGTACTGGTACATCAATGGCTTACAAAGTGAACTTGGAGATTGTTATTGCATGGTAGCCAAATATGTACTACAAAATTGCGTGCCAGGAGATGGCGAGAAAGTATCCTTGTTTAGAACATGCAGCGAAGTTGTGCGAGAAATTCAATTTTCAGGGTAAGACACTTTGCTCAAACAGCAATCCCGGGAAGAGACTAGGACTGTTAGTAGAACTACGCACTCGATGTATTACTTTTTTCCCGTACTCCTTATTTTGATTTCCACTCCAATTGTAGGCCTTTTGCGGCATTGTCAACTTTGAGATGTTTTTTAAATGAGGAAGTTGATATGCATAAACAAAAGAAATTAGAGTGTTAATGTATAAATAGTTAGAATTTGGTAACCTGAATTCTTTTGGATCAGATCGATGAACTTGTGTTATATATCTCATTTTGAATTTTGCTTTCTCTGTAAAATTATATAAGATTGAGTAGCAAAACTTGCAATTATATTTTAATGTTCATAAAGCAAATTTCTTTTTTATCTGTAACTTTTGTCAATGGAAGATCCACTTTGAAGTAGAAATTTATTTTATGTGTAGTTCTGAATGTTTTAATTAATTATTTTAGTTTATAAAATAATTGTTAGAAATCGTTCACTTTGTTTTATTTCATGTATGTTTATCGATATGAAAAACTAGTTTTAACTAGAATATGAGAACTGATTGTGCTTGTCCCTGGGCGTAAAATCCTAAATCTAATCAATGTGCTTTATATGACTTTCATTATTGATTGGTATCACTGTTTTTTATTTCCTTGCAGATAACATGGGACTGCGAGTGGATACTTTTTTATTCGGATTTTTAATTTGTTACTAATTGTTTAAATTGAACATCAATTAAAGGACTTTCTACTGCACACTCAGAAGTAGATTTAGCGTGTAAATTATTTTCAATAATTTCTTTATAAATTTATTTTTATCGAGGGGTTAGACCTTATTGAAAAATTATAAGCATATTTATTTGGTACATGTATAATTGTATTACCTAAAATGACATTAAATGGACTTATAATTTGGTCCTTTTGGTTTGAGCCAAAATGTTTTAATTGAAATCAAAATCTTCTAAAACTAAGTTTAAAAGTTGAACGACTTATTTCGATTTTCAGGTCGAGTCGTCTCCCAATCTAACCCAAGTCCCCTTTGGACAGTGACATTTCCTACTTAACGAATTCTTGATTATTGGATGGGAAGTTGCCCAATTTAGTACAATTTTACTATAGCGAGAAATAATTTCATTTGTCATTCTTTACTTTGATCTTTGAATATAAATGGATTAAAACATACCGAAAGATATAATAGAATTCATGATTATTGAACAAGAAGATTAAAAGATGATCTAGATTCATGATTATTCATGGAAACCACCCTTAAATTCGAATAATGGCATAATAGATGAACAACATTTGAGAAGCTTTGATCCAAAAAAGAAATGCCACTGGTTATTGATTATTCCGATACAGAAGAGAAGGCTAGGCTTATTCTGATTGAGGGCAACAACAAACAAACTCTCCAGCGCCTGGTCGCTTATCATAGCAATCTCCTGTTACAAACCCAGCCTTAACGCAATCCACCTTGCACTGCGCTGCCTGGTATGTCTTGTTGCATGGCCTCAGGCAGTTTTGAAAAACCCAACCACCCTCTGATGTCATGCAAAAACACAACATTATTCTAATAAATATGGTTATATATTTTTAAATTCAAAGACTTTGATTTGAAAAAACAAAGAGGCTTAACCTGTGGGAACACTGGAGGCAGCGAGAACCATGAACACGAAAGCAATAAAGATGAACTTGGAGGCTGCCATTCTTGTTTTTCTGTCAAACCCAGATGGATTTGTGGGTATTTATACTGAAATTTGGAGTCCATGGATGTAAAGAAATCCGTAAATGTAAATGCTCCAATATGGTACGTGTTAATGGAAATACAAAAAATTATGAAAAAGTAGCCCATCATTTGGATTGCAACGTTTCCACTGTTTGGGGAAGGAAAGAAGAATTTCCTTCCTTGGATCGCAACGTCTCCACGGTTTGGGGAAGGAAATTCATTTCAAAAAATATTTTCCTAATGTGAATTTTACAAAATATTATTAAAAAGTGCCCATTATTTAGATACCATAAACAAAAAAAAACACGTGAGCCTTTTGTAAAAACAACTAATTACTAATTTTAATGATATATATATACACACACCATAGATTGTAAAATTCCAATTGCGATGTAATCAGGGACAACTAGAAGATTTTAGGGTAAATATCATATAAAGTACTAAACTATAGGGTAATTTGAATTCTGACATTTAATTATTTTTTTCGTCATTTCGAATTTCAGACTATCCAGTATTACCAAATAGATTCACTTTGTTAAGTACGTGCACTATGTATTTCTTTTTTATCTGTAATTTTTGTTCGTTAAAGTTTTTTCACATAAGTTTTGGTCTCGTGATTTCGTAATTTTTTTTCAGTTGGATTTTTCTTGTATGCCTGAAAAGGTTTTAGACGTACTTATCCATTCTTTTGGTTCGTCGACGCCTTGTATTATGTTTCCTAGTCATTCCTCGTAATGTCAACTTATTTTTTATCTCTTTTTAAACTTCCTTGCAAATTTGATAGTATACTTGATATATTAGTAAGAAACGTCTTTTGGGGACAAAATGATAATCACGTTAAACTTCATCTTATCCATTGGAAATTTGTAGCCAATTCAATATCTTAAAGGTGTCTTGGAATTGGTAAATTTAAAGTCATAAATAAGACATTGAAAAAATGGCTTAGAGATTTCCTACTTAGCATTGCTCTCTATAGCATATATTGATTAGAAGACATTTGGTAGAACAACGAATTTAGCTAATCGTGCCTTTTTTCATCATCAATGAAAACATATTTCTCATTGTTTTACATCTTTTCAGGATTGTAATGAATTTAAGATAAGTGGTGGAATCTCGATTCACTTTTTGAAAGACAAATAGATCAGAGATGTCCCCTGTGTTAGATTACAAGACATTTATTGCTTCTTTCGTGACAAAATTCAATCTATTATCTCACTTTACAACATGGCTTAGTCGCACAATAACCGTTGGATGTTAACCTTTCGAAGAGAAATAACTACCAAAGAATTATGCAACACGGACAGTCACCAAGCAGCTGGCAGCTCCATTTCCCCAAGAGACAATGTCCAAGATTATCGCGTAGATGGACTTTCGAGCCCTATTCTAGTTTCTCATCTCCATCTTTTTTCACTCAGCTCACTTTCTCTCCATTCGAAGACTTTCTTTTCTAAAAATTCATACGGAAGAAAGGAATTCTCTTCAACATTCAAGTTCTTGCTTGAATTTTGATGAAATAAAAATTGTATACAAGTAATCAAATTCAGATGAAAAATTCCTCTAGAGCCATATGTTCTCACTATTGTTCTTTCTATAAGGCCGAGAACAAATTATCAATCACATTATGATCCAATGTATAGTGATTATATGGTTGTGGGAGCACTTAATTTTTTCTTCTTTCAATAGGTCAATGAGAATTCATGTTGACACAGAGAGCATCATCAATGATGTTTCTATTATATCTAAATAAGATAATTTTACTTTAAAGATCTAATATTCTATCTATATATTGAGTTATTTAGATTCATCACAAAAAGATTTTATTTATACATAAATTTTTGAAGAACAATTTATAGGATAATATTAATTTTCTTATTGTTGATGAGCTTATAAATCAAAGTATTTTAGATATTATCCATTTAGTATTATTTTCTTCTATCGGAGAAAATTTATTTTTCACTAACATCTTTAGAATTTAGTCTAAAATTTGAGACTAAAATTTAGTATTCAATGTAACATGTGATACACAGTTCCAGGTAGGCTTTCGCTTAGTCAATACTTTTGACAGTATATTTTACTCTTTTTGTAATTGAGAGGCTCGTCCATCAATATATCCGTATTAGATTTAAGAAGAATATATTAATTTCCCTTCAGGATTGATAAGATAAGAATACGAATATCAATTCAGCAACTTGGAAACAGCTTTTGGGTAAAGACATGACCTATTTTTCCTCAAAAATTAAAAATGTTTGTGTTTCCAAGTAAACTTCACAACCTGGTTAAAGACCAAAGTATTGACCTTTTCATGGTCATAGAGATGGAATCCAACGTGTATCCTCATGAGCTAGAACTCCTAAATGTACCTCAGATACATTTTGTCTTGTCCTGAGGTGGAAATTAATGTGTCACCATCTTTGTGTCATCTGCAAAAAGCATTCTCCAATCACCCATGTATGATAGGCTACATATTTTTGCAAACAAGTCTTCCTGCATAAACATGAATGATTGTAATTCTGTTACAAGGTAGAAACCAACCACAATAAATTTAGATGGCAGAATATGAACCTGAACCTAAGATAATAAACTTCCATCATACTGCAACATACTATATGGGACAACTCTTGTTAAGAATGAAAATATAATAACTAGGCAAAAGCAGAAAGGATGCTGCCTGGACGTCACTCAAACGTTATGAGAGCTCACCAAGTGAAAACAATAATGACTCAATTTAAGAGCTCAGCCCAAATTAGTGACGATGCGTAATTTCACATCATTTTGGAGAGTGAAAATGCATGATTTATAAGTATTGTTATTCTCCTTACATAGTACAACGCGTTTTGTACTAATTTTAAAAACAAAACTGTGTAGGCTTTGATTCAAAACGAATAATTTTGTACTAAGAGATTTGGGACGTTAAAAATGGTATCTGATCAAAGGCTAACCAGAAGTGGGGCTGGCAAAACGTCAGACTTTGAAAGACGAATATTGTGACAACCTGTCATGAAACGACAAGAACTTAGTGTGAGAAGACAACTCAAACTAGTGAGGGTGAACAATCTTATATTACTTAGAAGAATAAAAAATATATTATTTATAAGTAGTGGTCTCTTCCTATACAGTACAATGCATTTTGAATTAATTGTAAAAATAAAATTATGCGGCTTTAAGCCCAAAAGTAAACAATTTCACACTAAGAGGACTAGAACCGTTACAAATATCTAAAACAAATGGAAAGCTCCATAAATCACATTTAATGACATTTATTTGTTCTCATAACAATTCATTATTCTTTTTAAAAATTAGAAGATGTCAAGGCCAGTTTGCACATCTTAATTAATCTCACGAAATGTTGCAATTATTGACCAAGTAAGCTAGCATGATCTCGAGAGAGGACTCAATTATTGCAAGGGAAAGAACAACTAGAAATATATAAGACTCAATTACCATGGAAAATACACACAAAACAATTAAGAAGAGATAGAGAAATAAAATTTATTTAGTGCCCTCCCTATATAAGTTTATAGTGCATTTTTTGTTGTTTCCATATGAATCAAAAGGGAAAGAACATCCAAAAAATCTCTATTCCAAGTCAAGTTCTCTAGGCTCCAGCCTCCTGCCTCTTTTCGTCATTTGGTGTGTCCTGTATTTATAGATTACCATGAAATGACTCGAAGACCTAATTTTCCTGCATTCGCGCTCTAGCATAGCACTAAAACGCTTCTACAAAATTTCAAACTTTCTCCACGAGTCATAAAGTGCTCTGATTAGGGCTGCAACACAAACACTATAAAAACTAACCTTTTTATATTACATAAATTTCATGAGTTAATTTTTCGTGTAATGGACGACCAACGTGTCATGGGTTGAGTTGTTATGTCGTGTTGTGGCTATGTTAGATTTTTTGGTAATTGATTAATCAATAATTTGAAAAGTTATCTCGTGGTTATATTTGAATAAATTAATGTTGGATAATTTAATATTTTTACTTCGAGTAAGAATTTGAACAATGTTCCAATTTTTGGTAAAGTGGAATTGAAAGAATATTTGTTTTACAAAAAAAGACCATAAAGTCATTTTGTCTATAAACTTACCCTCGAAATATAAAAAAATCTAATAAATTAACCTTTGATGGCCACCATATCTTTAAGAATAGGGACCGATCTCTGAGAAGGAGAGGTCACCACCTCCACACTAGCCCCTCATTCTTAGCGTGCATTTGTGCACGTTCAAAATCGAAGGTGATGACCCTTCACACCAACCCCTTGATCTCACTTTAGGGAATAGATCAGGAGGTCGATATTGCAGAACAAGGGGCCGATCTACATGACTATAATTAGATCGGACCCCTATTTCGCATTTTCCACACCTTGATCTGCCCCTCGTAAACTCTAACCCCTTGAAAACCTTCGTTCTGATGACAATAAGCCGCCAAATCGACCTCCAACACTCTCTCAAATCAACTGGCATCCAGCTCCCTCCTTTCATCGACCGTTGGACCTCCAAATTGACACAAGTCTGCCCAAACCGTGCCAAACTAACCTCATCGCAGAAAATCGCCCAAAAAACAATTGAAATGGCTCACAAGTTGATGTTCAAACATAAGGCATTGACACAAGGTGCTATGTCCAAAGAAGGCCCGTCACAACGCGCACGACACAATCGTCTGACTAACTGATCTCTGGCACAAGGTAGTCTAAATACTCATCCTTTGGCACAAGTTCTCCTACAAGGTACTAGGTTTCGTTTCAATGAATTTAGATATCAACTTTATGAACTTAAGTATGAGGAGAACATATAAAACTAGCTAATTAGGAAAGTATGTCATCTGAGTCTAAGAGTGTTCAATTTTTAAGTTTTTTGAATCATTGCGAGTTCACACTTATTTTGACTAAATTGAACTGTGAATTAAAAGGTGATTGTTGGGAGCACATGTATTTTATGTGAATTTGGTTCCAGTAGGGAACAAAGTGAAGTCATATATCTTGGGTTTGGAATTCATAGTATCCATAGCAGGAATCATGAGTTGACCAATTGACTGATCTAGAGAGACGTGGAGGCTACAATTGAAGAGCTGTGGATGTTATTATATAGAACTCTGGATGCTAGAATTGAGCAGTGGATGTAAGAGGACAATGGACACACCGAAAGGTTGAAGACGAAGATGAAGATGAGGAGCTTTTACTTATGTTTTGTACTTTTCATTGTTACTTTAATGTAGTTACTTTTTTGTAATGGTTGCAATTTACTTTCACTTATACTATTTTGTATGGTTGTACTCAGCTTTCTGTATGATGATGGTTGTAATTTACTTTCTAAATCTATTGTTGGTGAATATATTGTGTTTTGGATATGCGAAAACTGTTAAAAATAATTATGGGAGAGTTAGAAAATAAAGAAAACTCTTCCCAATTTTTTTACTTTCTATAAATAACCATCACAATCTTTACAATTTTAACAATCTTCACAATCTTTACAATTTTTACAATCTTAACAATATTCACAATTTTTACAATTTCACATTTTGAAATTACCTCCTTAACCATGCATAGATGACTCTGCACAAAACTAAAAACTCATATTATAACATAGTGAAGTATGACACTAATGTATTGAATCTTAAGAAGCACTTACTTGCATCCTGGTGGTGTGGAAAACCATGAATATGTATTGTGACACTGAAGCAAAAACAACACCTGAAGTAGAAGACATCTTCCACATGTCATTGTTGAGTTCCTCTTAGAGATTGTTGAGTTTCGTAGCTCATCGACATCTCAAACTCTTTTTCCCTTCGATCTCCCAAGTTGACTTTTTCATACAGTGGACAAATTTCCTGAATACTTACTTCGGGCTACATGTGTTGGCCACTAAGCGAATGAATGAAGTTTTCGTACACCCTCAAATACGTTTCCCTGTGATAGCGCAGATGAGCATAATCTTCTAGTACAACTCATATGAAATGGATACATGGAATCGCATGGACAAATAGAATCCTAGTAAGCTCTCACCAGTAATAGTTGCAGTTGCGTCTATTTAAATTGACCATTTATTACTTGTTATCGCTGCTCTATTCAAATCTAGCAGCTCTTACAAAAATAGGACTCCAATTTCATGATGCCAGTTCTAACTTCTCAAGCTTCTTCCTAATCTGAGTACACAATCAGTCTGTCGACAGAGCCATCTTTTCATGCATTTTTATAATTCAAAGCATCAAACATTTTCTTATCATCTTGTACATGGTCAATCTCGCAGGTATTAGAAATACATTGAATGACTCACTCAAATTGTTCAATCATATGTCGTACTTGAGGATTGAAGTGAATGCAATGGTCTCCCAAACTCACGGATTAATGTCATATAGAGCTTCGTGGGCGGCCGAGTTTACCATAAGTGTCTCATTGCTCTCTCAAAGTGAGGGGATGTGGTTACTCTAACTGCATTCTACATCGAATCTTTGTATAATTTTTTCTAAAAATTATTTTTAAAATTTGCATAAAGATGTCTGAGACAGTAATAGTGTTTGATTGACAGTAATACATCTGTCACAGCCCCTAAATTTCAATGAATAAGTTACTAAACAACAAAAAACATGTATGAGCACACATATCATAAACAAACTACAAATGCACTATTTATTTTGTCAATCTTAAATAAATGTTCAATTGTATCTCATCTCTATGTTTATGTCTATTTTTAGAACTTCCAGAAACCACTTCTATGAGGCTTTGTATTCTACTTCTACAACTGCAATAGCGAAGGGGTAGATTCCATCATTACTATCAATTCTAATGATTCTCACTAACTGGCCTAGACATAAACTTTTAAGATGATAACCATACAAACATATGATCGATCTACCACACTAAAGCAATCACTCCTATATGCAGTCATACACATGTAGTTTCTTTCGAATACAACCTTCAACGTAGACCCAAGCACCAAATCTACACTAAGAACTAGAGAGTTGCCCAAATTAGATTTACAAAATTCTTCTGCGTATAATCACAATAGCATGTATTGTTTATTGTCCTTTCCTTCATTCAGTTTTCGAGCTTCACTTTTTTCCCTTCTGGCTAGACATGATGTAATGTTGACATTAAAATCCTCCATTACTGTTTCGATAATGGAAAGAATTTTCCATGTAGGGTGATTTTTAAACTTGTACAAATATTGGGTTGCCACCCATTTTGTTGAAGTATGTCGATTTTCAATTTTTTGTGTGTAATTATAGGCATCATTGAAACTTTTTATTGGAAATGTAAATTCACATTACATCTTCGAAGCATGCTTCACATGCTGCGGTCAGTCATCAAGAATCATTTTTACTAAATTTTACCCCATAACCATTCTTCAACGAACTATATTTCTTCTCCGAATAGAAACACATGGCACAAACTTTGCGTATCGATTTGTTTTCTCACTCATCATCAGCCAAGTTGCATAATGAACGAAGCTCCTCCTTGTCTAGCATTTTTGACATAGAATGTACATCTATTTCCATATGATTGAATGCACAAACCCCCCCATAAATAGGTATGGACTACAATTATCATTCCATTTGCAGATCACGATTCTTTGTCTGTCTAACTCAAACGACCTACTATACCTAGCATCCATCGCAACTATAAGAGTCAATTTGGTTAGTTGTCAAAATAATGGGTTTTCTGAGAGCTATGATTCTCGAGCAGGGGGTGCGATTCGCAAAATGGGAAGCCTATCTACTTATGGTCGTGTAAATCGACTCCCCGTTCTACGAGATCGCCCCTAATTCTGTGCTTTAAAGTGAGATCGAGGGCCAGTGTGAGGGGTGGTTACCCCCGGTTATCAAGAATGCACAAATGCACGCTAGGAACGCGAGGCCGTTGTGAGGGGTCATCACCCCCCATTCCCAAGCATGCACAAATGCACACTGAGAATAGGGCGATGACCTCCCCCCCCAAAGAGATCAAGGGGACATTATTTGAGAACGGGAGGCCACTGGGGGTTGATTTATTAGGTTTTTCATACTTCGAGGGTAAATTTATTTATGAAATGACTTTAGCATCCTTTTTGTTAAACATCTCACATTGGGGGTGATTTTGAACATTACCTTTTTTTATAAAGGATGAATCTCTTTTGCCCTTGCAGTAAGGTGTCGTGCACGAGAGAGAGAGAGAGAGAGAGAGAGAGAGAGAGAGAGAGAGAGAGGCAAGTGCGCGTGATGATCTTCGTGTTCCAAGGTCAGAGACATGTTCGCGAGACTCTAAGCATCAATTTTTTGTGAAAGAGCTTCCGAAGTTGATAAGTTTTCTCTTTGTTTTAAAGTTTGAAAGTTGAGGTTTTCATTGGATTCAGACACGAGCTTGGAAACTTGAATTCATAGGTTATTTATGGATTATCTGAGAATATTTTAAGTTTTATGTAAGTTGTTTGGTTGATTAAAGGTGAAAATGGCCAAAGGAGACAATTTTCACAGCTTTTCGTTGCTGCAAATTGCCAAAGAGTCAACCACTATAGAAGGCTAGTGACACTTCCACCATTTTTACTCGAAACAGAGTCTAACAATAGTTGATCCCTTGGGGAGGTTTGTCGACACTTTGGGGAAGTGTGACCAATGCCAAAACCTGAGAGGTTTAAGGGTCGACCCTTGCTTGTAGACATAAACATATGCTTATAAGTTTCGAATGGTGCAACCAACATCTACTTACAAGTGTCGATCCCTAGCTTGAAGGGTCGACCCCTGTAGGGTTGGATGTCGTTTAGTATTATATTCAAAGGGAAAAAATTCACCGCTGAAACGCATGACCATTTATAGTGTTTCAGTTTGAGTTTTTAATCCCGATATAGAACCCATCTATGACTTCCCTTAGTGTGGAGTGGAATGTTCATTACATTGATTTTGTTTTAGATTCAGACGAGTTTATGAATTTTGAGCTAGTACATGACGTTGTCGCTTTTGTGCGTAAAAAGAGTGGTCATTTTCGAGGTACAGGTTTTACATTTTTTGCATTGCATTATATCATTGTTTTATTAAAAACTTTATTCTGGTGAGTTGACTAGGCCTAGTCGCTAGCACGTCAGTCTTTTTACATCTATGTACGTATGATTTATACAAACATATATATATGTTGGTGGATAAATTCTCTTGATGCTTTAGATGGTTTTGATGTCAAAGCATCTTAAGGGTATCCTAGCACATCTTCTATTGATTGAAGATGTTTTGTTTGTACATTATGAAAATGGGTAATAAGGGGTGATAATGCGCTCCTTAGGTTTTGAATTCCTAAAACTGATCAGAATATGTTTATTGTTTTGGTTACATGTGGTGTTGTCGATGACTAGTTCGATGACCATCCGAGGTAACATTGTTGGATATTCATATCGTCGTTATTGTCATTTCCTCTTAGTTCATAAAATGTTATTGGATCTCCGGATCAGCGTCTTTCTATCTTAGTGTGTCAGAGAGGTCCTTGAGTGACATTTTTCTTTACTATGATTGATTAAATATTTAAATACATTGATGGCCTAATTTGGTATAGTTGTCTATGTATACAACAATATTTTAAATAATGTCACATCGGTTGCTTGTAAATCATGTTTTCTTAAAACAATGGAAATGAGTTTTCTTGTAATGATATTTGAAAACCAATTGTAATCTAATCATGTTTTGAGATGAAAAGTAAAAGAAGTTTTAAATGTATTTACATTTAGTATAACATATTTACTGAGTTGGTCACACCGCAAGCGTAGTAAGTAGCTGGAGTTTGGTGGCAGTTCTCTAGTTCATGTACTATTTATGTTTTGTCGAGTGTTTATTTGATTCTTAGTGAGAACTTGTCATGTGTTTGGGTCTGTATAGTATTATTTGGATTTGAACTTAAATGTTTATACTTTTTTGAACTGTTATTTAATTATCGCACTATTATATTATTAATCATTGTATGGACTTTTGAAATTTGATTTGTTTTTAACTCTTCCATTATTAATCAAATCTTAGACCGGAGGATCAGGTCCTCTCCAAAGATCAGGTTGTCAAACATTTTATTAGGCTCGCCTCCAGGTTATGACAGAGATATTGTCTTCCAGATTTGCACGTGAGCACTACAACACTGGGGATGAGCATTGTTGTAATTCCGCCTGTTTGTGACACATGCTTCTTTAGGCACTGTAGTGCTTTGGCTATTACTTGCACTCTAATCTATTCTATTAAACTTGACGGTGTAACAAATCTATAATAAATTAGATAGAGAACCATTAGAATCTTTACGTGGTAATCCCCCAAATGGCATTGAAGTCTAAACTATTTGATAACACTTAGCTATATTTTTTTATTTTCTTAATTAGTTTAATCACACAAATCATAATTTTTGTTGTTTGAGTACAATTGAGGGAGATTATACTGGTAGTTGAAAATTTATTCACATCGATTGCATGTGAGTTCGACACTTAGTATATCATTATAATACTTATGGTGATATATATACTTGTATTGTGACATTACTAACAAGTTTTTGACACCACTATCCAAAAATTGTTTTGCTTATACATTTGTCGTAGCAAAAGAAATTGTTTTGATTTTAATTAAGAGTTTTTATTTTTTTGTTTTTGTTTTATTTAAGATGTAGACACAATTGCATGCAAAGTGATAAGATTGAAATAAAACTATATAAATGAAAGTTACCTCGAGATAATTGTCCGAATAATGTTTAGATTTTGGTTTGAATAAATATATGAAATATGATTTAAAAATTAGGACTAAAACCAAATTAAACCCTTAGCTATGGATTTTTTTTCATTAACTTCCAAACTAAAATTTTTAATAACTAAAACTTTAAACTATGTAAAATGTAAAAAATCAAACCTTAACGGGGAGTCACCACCCCCCATCACCCCTCAATCTCATATTGAAGTCGAGATCGGGGGACCGATCTGTCTAATATCCCTGGATCGTCTCCTTGTTCTATATTTTTTTATTTTCTTTGTTCTCGAGAACGAAGAGTCACCACCAACAGATCGACCTTTCGTTCTCTATTTTCCCATTTCACTTGTTCTTGAGAAGGGGAGGTCACCACCTATAGATCGGCCCCTCATTCTCTATATTATTGCTGAGAATGAGGGGTCACCAACAAGAATCGGGGCCAATCCCCAAATTTAAATAAAAATCGACCCTCATTTTCACCCATAGTTGTCAAAACCTCAATTTTCTCTCGACCCCCTACAAATCCAACCCAAAATTTGACCATTTCACACCCTCACTGTGTTGATTTCTCCAAATCTCTACTCTCTCTTACTACGGCAAAATTTCTCTATATTAGCAACGTAGATGGTGTCTGATTCAAGTAGATCGATTGATTTATATGAGACAACAACCGGTGATACTAATATGGACTGGTATTCGTACTCCACACCCATATATGGTGAGCTTCGGGCATTTGATCATTGAGAAGGTAACGAAGAAATAGAGGTGCAATCGATGTCAAAAACTTTGGATGATGATCTTCGAAAATCGATCGACTCGGAGGATGATGAGGTGGAAAGCGTACTGGTAGGGAAGAAATTTTGATGGAATTTTATTTGGGTAAAAAATATAGTTTTTTAAATGCAATTAGATAAGAAATAGTAGAATTCGTTTCAAATAATGGTTATGGGATCAAGTTCACTAAAACTAAATCTCGGGGCCTAACGGCAGTGTGTGAAGATGGATGTGATTGACGACTGCATGCTTCGAAAATGCAAAATAAGCTTACGTTTCAAACAAAGAGTTTCAATGATTCTCACAACTGTTCAAGAAAAATTGAGAATCGACACGCTACTGTGAAATGAGTGACAAATAATTATTTGGACAAGTTTAAAAGTCAACTACATGGGAAATTCTGTCAATTATCGAGACAGTGAGAAAATATTTGAATGTCAACATTACACCAAGTCTTGCCAGAAGAGTAAGAAGTGAATCTCGAAAACTTAATAAAGGGAAAGATGATGAACAATACAACCTATTTAGGTCGTAAGCAGAAGAAATTTGTAGATCAAATCCGGGTAGCACATTGTGCCTACAGACTTACCTGGTGGGTTTTGCTAATAACGAAGCATGTGTATTTGAAAAAATATATATGTATATAGCTGCTTGCAAGACAAGTTTGCTTTAGTGTGATAGACCTATTATCTGTTTGAATGTATATCATCTAAAAGACTCATGTTTCGACTAATTACTGACAGTCATCAACATTGATGACAACGATGGAATATATCTCGTTGTTGTTGCCAATGTGAAATCAAAGTGTATGGACTCTTGGACGTGGTTTTTGACATTATTGAAGGAAGACCTACAGACTAAATCAGGAACAGATGTACATTTTTTTCGGATCGATACAAGATATAATGCATTTCTAATTATTTTTTAAAGTATTAGGCCATTATGGTAGGTATATTGTTTGATGTTGACTCATTTGTTATTTTAAATTTCAGTGGTTATTGCCTGCTATGCAGCAAGAACTACCATTAGCCGAATGCCGCTTCCGCCTCCGACACATGAACGCAAACTTCAAAAACTAATTTTGGGCAAGAGTATGCAAAGATGTAATGTGGAATGCGGCCAGAGAAATAACAACTTTTCATTTCGAAAGAAAAATGAGGAACTTACATCAGATTAACTCGAATGTTCAGATATATCTTCGAAGAACAAACCCTAGATATTGGTCTACTCATGCATTTTCTTGGATTCTCAAGTGTGAACTATGATTAAATAATTTATGTGAGATATTCAATGCAATTCTACTACCTGTCAAGGACAAACCAATCCTGATTATGTTCGAGATAATCCAAAAGTGTTTGATGACTAAGATCGTAAACAAATACGAGAAATTGACCTCGTCAAATGATATATATTAAATTAAAGTAAAGTACAACTATACATCATTATGCATAAACTAATTGGATAACATATATTAAATTACAATTATACTACTCATATCAAATACATAATTACAAAAAAAAAAAAGTGAAATAGATACAATGAAGTACAAAACATATCCTAAACTATGGTGCAAGAATGACATCATCTTGCCTCATATCTTTTTGGGAGTCCATTAGCTCTCTGTTGGACTCCATTAGCTCTCTCTGTATAAATGTGACCTCCCCCATTCTGCCTATCTACTACTCCATCCTGTCTCACCTACTATCCGTCTGGGGGACAATGGCCTAGCGGGGGAGTCACCTATAAGAACATCTACTGAGGTCGAGGCCAACTGATGTCCCTGGGTCTGATCTCCCTTGAATACCCACGTCCTGTCAACTTCGACTAGTCTCATTTGAATCAAAGAATCAAATAGAACCTATCAAATACATCGACGTGTCTCTGTGCTCTTATCTGCTCTCTAGTCGATAGCAAAATCTGAGCTCTCTTAACGAGTTTTTGTATCAAAGTTCTGTAGGGCAAGTTCTTGTTGCACTTTCCACTGATCTCATACATGTGACTTATAATCAAGAAGCCCGGGTCGAAAATGTTTTTGTTTTTATAGTTTCTCCATAACATAGAGATCAATGTAGCTCACAAGATCTATATGTCTATCCCGCAGTAGAAGGATGTAGGTTATCAAATTGTGAATAACTCAAACTCTGACGTTTAAATCCTTCGACTTTGGCTTAATGAACCCCACAAGGCTAGCAATTATGATGAATTTTCCTGAGGAACTCTAGTCCCTCTACAGATCCGAAGAAGTCGCAGTCTCGGAAGCATGATGGTATATATCCACATCAATCCATTTACCAACAAATCCAAGCACTTCATTGACCTTGTGTGCAGTTAAGAGCATCTCTATACTAAAGATGTAGGTTTTCATCATTCCTGCCTTCTTGGTAGAGATCAAGTTCGCATAAAACATGTGAACAATTCACTCGCTGCTGTCACCCCTCGACCCGTACAACCCGTGTAGAGCGATTTTGTTGAACAACTCTTTGACTTGCAGTGACTCCCAACTTATGAAGTTGATAGTCTTCGAACAAATAATAGAGCCGTTTGACATATCCCGCTCAAACCACTATTGATATTCTTGGTTTTTAAAATCCATCGAGACATACCCAGGTGGCGGTCGTCACTCTTGAGCTAGCGTACCTTGTGACGCTAATGCCTGGTTTTTTGGACCCCTTTGAGATGGTCCACCTTGTGACGAACCTCCTTCTGACCGCTAGAGCCTTTTGTTTAAAGACTATTTTGGGAGGCATTTTAGGAGAATTTGGGGATTTTCCAGTTTTCATACTCGAATTGGTGAGATTTTTTGACTGAAAGTTAAAGAAAACAATTAGGAATTGAGAAATCAACACAGAAATTGTCATATTTTTGGTTGGAATTGCAGAGAGGTTTGAGAGAAAACTAGAATTTTCGGCAACATGTGGTGAGAATGGGGGGTCAATCCTTATATAGAGTCAGGGATCAGCTTCCCGATGTGGGGGTGGTGACCCTCTGTTCTAAGTATTGCTCTCGAAAATAGTAGATCCTCACTTACAGACGGCTCACTGATCTTAAAAAGAGGATGAGAATGAGGGGTCACTACCCCGAATCGACCCCTCGATTTCAAACATCGAGGTTGAATACGGGGAGGCGATCCGTGGGTGGTGAACCTCCATTCCCGGGAGCAATGAAAATAGGAAAACATAGAACATGAGAAAAGTTCAATTCAGACACTATCGTATGGGGTCATTTGTCATTGGGTTTCTAACATTTTTTTTGCACAATTAGACCTTATCGTATACGGCGTTTGCAATTCAAACTTTTCTGTTCAATTTTCCATTAAATTGATCACGTGCAGAGTGCGTGACCTTCTTTTTTAGATTTAAAAATTCTAAATAACAAATCACTGGATAATTTGTTCATGTGTCAACTCTAAATGATCAAGATGTTCAAATAAATATTATTATAAATGAAAGACATTAAATGTCAGACCATACCCACACTAAATTGAGCAATATTTAATTCTTAGAGGACCAGCATGTAATATTTACTCGTGTGATAATATAAGTTATGTATATGTTAGTATACAAAGTGACGTACTATGAATACCTTTAAAATACAGTTTTCTTCTTTGATGATAATCTCTAATCAACCATAATTTTCATATTAATATAATATTACATAAGTAAATGGGTAGAGAAATTATTATATTTGATAATCGGACAAAGTAAAACTCATAAAAACAAATAATGAAAACACAGACCTTGAGTTATGTTCTTCTTTCTACTCATCCAGTTTCACTCGCCAGATTTCGGCTAATGTAGAAAGACTTGAACCCTCCAAAGTGAAACTTCACTGTTAAGAAATATATAATATATCTAAAATACTATCAAATTTGCAAGTATTGACGCCTGACGGTGTTGAGAGGCCTAGCCGCCAACAACATTCCTCTTAGAGGCCACCCACATCTCCCTTTTTCGTGCACAAATAGTGGTTACATTTATATAATTTTTTAGAAGGATAATTTTTAGAATTTTTAAATCTAAAAAAGAAGGTTATGCGCTCTGTACGTAATTAATTTAACAGGAAATTGAACGGAAATGTTTGAATTACAAACGATATATACGATAGGATCTGATTGGGCAAAAAAATATTACAGACCAAATGACAAATGACCACATACAATAGAGTAAGAATTGAACTTTTTCCTTAAACAAAAGAAGGTCACACACTCTGTACGTGATCAATTTAATGAAAAATTAAACGGAAAGGTTTGAATTGCAAATGACGTATACGATAGAGTCTGATTAAAAAAAATGTTAGAGACTAAAAAACAAATGATTTCATACTATAGGGTCTGAATCGAACTTTTTTTAAAAATTTAAATAAGAAAAACTTGATTAATAATAAACAATTTAGTTTTGCAACAACAAAATAAATAAATAATCAATTAATAACTTTTAACATAAAATAAAGGAAAAGAGGGATGATGTAAAGATGTAATTAATTAAAAAAATGATAATCCATTCTCCTCAGAATGCTGTGGTAGCCGGAAAGCGGTGAAGACGGAAGACGAATATTCAGCCGTCGAACTGAAGCGAGACTGGATCTCCCATTCCGGCATGCTATATATGGTGATTTAATCTTTTCATCTCCAAAATGTATCAGTTAAATGAATTTAGAAAGAATCTTCGCGTTAATCGGAGGATTAGAAGAAGTACGAAGGTAATTTGTTGTTAAGATGGGAAATTTAGTTCTGACTCTCCTTTCCATCGCCATCTTTGCCTCCTCCCAAGCTAGAGGAGAAGAAAATGGCGGAAGAGTTATAGAGTTGAAAGGAGGACCAGAATCTGTTATTTGGATTGTTCAGCTTTCTGATCTTCACTTCAGTGTTCACCACCCTGAAAGAGCGACGGACTTCAAGAAACTTGTGGGACCTGCGCTCTCTGTTATCAATCCTTCTCTTGTTGTCATCACTGGCGACCTAACAGGTTCTGACCTTACTTTTGAGATTGTTAAAATTTCGTTATTGATCCAGTGGAATCAGCTTGTACAGATTGTTGCTTGGCTGAATTTTTTCAATACTTTTTGATTTTGAGAAACGTAAAAGCTCCTTTTTCAGTCAAATCATGGGTTCATTTAATTCCTTCCGTAGCTAAGAGTACAAATGTGTATAAAATGATTGTTAATCAAGAACTCAATAATGAAAACAAAACATCTCAACGACCTATTTAATGTTTAAGTATTGTAGAATCGAATGTTGGGGAATCACTGTTTCAATGATTGCTCTTCTGTGCAAAACTTGGTTACTAGTAATTAGCTTCCCATTTTCATCCTGGCTGCTAAAAAGAAGACATGTATAAGCGAAATCATTTTCTGGGTGAAGGAGAAAATGCCAAGTTTTTTGTTCCCTGTATTTTGCATACCAGGAAATATATCTAAGCCGTATAATTTTTTAATGAAGGTGAGATATTCACTTTTTTTTTGTTGCCTTCATTTGTCTTTGGTTACTTCCGTGAGTAGGGAGAAAACCATGGAGAACCAACTAGCTTATTATACAAAGATCAAACATATTTTTGTTACAGTTACTTCATGGGTTTTAATGCATTGAAAAGAAATTACACAGTCCTATTTCATTCATCTGTTTTAGTGCATTGTATTCTAGGATCTGTTTCTACCAAGTCAAAATTTTTAAATACTCGATTTTTTTTTGTTAATCCACGATGGGACTTCCTTTTGCAACATGAACATCCTCTCTGAAGTATGCGTTCATTGATTCTGCATCCGATATAATGTTCCCAAAGTTTATTGCGTGAAAGTGAACTTTCTTTTTGTTTTTAAGATGGTAAAAGCAGAGACTTGTTGACCATGAAGCAGAATGAGGAAGAATGGTTTCAATATAAAGATGTGATGGAAGATGTTGTAAAAACCAGTAGACTGGACGAGAGAATCTTCTTTGATCTTAGAGGAAATCATGATAGTTTTGGCGTACCAACTATTGGTGGTTCATTTGATTATTTCTCCAATTATAGCATGAACGGGAAGATGGGAAGACGTGGAAATGTTAACAGTATTACTATTCGGGTGAGTCATTCCTCCTGAATCCTTAGAATGAATAGAATATGACCCAAATGCAGAAGTCATAAATTTTTTGTATGTTCTTCATGGTTTCCTTCTGATAAGTTAGTTCTGAATTTTCTTTTATTTTGCCCAATGCGTTATGATTTCCTACCTTAACATTTTTTTTTTTGTCTAGTTATCAAGATTGGGAATCGGAGCATCTCCTTGTTGATATTATTGGCTTGTTAATGTTGAATGCGCGTGTCTGCTCAAAATGTTAAAAATGCTTCTAAATTTGTTGCGCCATATGCCTAAATTTTTTATGATTAAGCTATCAGGCTTTATTCGTTGTTAAATCATACATGTGTGTACCATTATTTTTAATGGAGAAAGAAGTGATGGGACAATTTACACCAGCAGCTTATCACGCAGAATAAATCTGATTCTGGTGCCTCTATTAAATATTCTTAATCCCAAAAGCTTAAAATGACAAGAATTGTGGTGCTTTTATTTTTCCTTAAAATCCCCAACGAAGTACAACCTTTTATCTCTATACTAGATCAACATGGAGGTTTTAATGCCCATTCTTCTCTTCTAATATATATTTGCTTACAAATAAATCAACGCAATGAAGCATTCAGTCCTTCCCTCAGGTTTTGCACTTTCCTTTTGGAATACTGGAATATATAAATTTGGAGTACCTGACAAAATTTTGAGCTTTTAAAACTTAAAAATCTGAATATGTAAATGTTTAATGTTGTTGTCCTTCTGTAACTACAGTTCCTTATGTGTCAACTTTTACCTTTCTTCCAAAATTTTGAAAGTTGTGCTGTTTATTTTCAAGGATAAAAGTTATAAACTAAAAGACCATGTATCTCTGATGAAATTTTTCTTGAAGCACTTATTAGTACTTGATTTTGATGTGTAAATAAAAATGATTATTACGAGTTAGTCATAAAATGTGCGATGGCCCTATTTAGAGGTGCAACTGCTTCATGCAAAGAAAAATTATTTGAATAATGTATGCATATTGGTGGGGGCTATTGAATAACATCTCAATCATCCCTTTAATTTTTTATTCATTTTACCGTCCAGGTTGGTGGACGGAAGCATCTGTTTGTCGGATTCGACAGCACTATGTCAGTTGGTTTGAGAGGCCCAACAAATCTTTTTGGTCATCCAACTGATTGGTTAGTCAAGGAATTAGATTTAGAGCTCTCACAGTGGGATTCGGCATCAACTGAGCCAATAACAAAGATGGCCTTTGGACATTTCCCACTTTCATTTTCAGCATCCACTCTCTCAGGAAAGAGCCTGAAAGATATCTTCCTCAAGCATTCATTATCAGCTTACATATGTGGGCATCTTCATACTAGATTTGGTAAGAATTTGAAGAGGCATTATCTATCTAGTGATAGTTTCTCTCATTTACAGAACGTTTTCCAATTTAATGTACATCAAACATCTTCAAATACTGTTACAAACTGTACGCTTGGAAAGCCTCCTATGAAAGAATTTTGGGAATGGGAGATGGGTGATTGGCGGAAGAGTAGAGCCATGCGAATATTGGCCATAGATGATGGTTTTGTTTCTTATGTTGACATAGACTTCAAGTCAGAGCCTAAAAAGGTAATTTTACTGCCTACGTTTCCTCTAGATTCACGCTTCATGTCAACATCTTCATCGTATTTCAATTATGAATGCAAGCTTCATACCCCCTCATCGTATGAGAGAGTCAGAGCTCTTGTGTTTTCCATATCTCCAATTGTATCCGTTATGGCTAGGATCTATGACTCTGAGCCTGGAAGTCTTAGTATGATCTTGCAAGCGCCTATGACAAGGCATGTGGATAACACTTCCAGGGGAGACCTTTACTCTACTCCTTGGAACTATAAAGCATTTGAGGATCCATCTCCATATAGATATTGGCTTCAAATAGAGGCAATTGATAGCATGGGTAGCTCAACCTTAAGTGAGTTAAGGCCATTTTCTGTTAATGGTGTTAGTGGTAAGTTCTCATGGACATGGAAAGAATTCATAGTAATGGGATGCCAATGGGATGCTTTATATTACCCTATATTTTGGACTGCTTTGTTTTCTCTTTTTTCCATTCTTCTTATTCCAAAGCTGCTGCTTTTGATCTCCAAAAAGCAGTACACTTACAGGGAGTTTGTTGCCAGTAAAGAATTCTTCCATGGAACTACATGGTTTTTAATGGAGCTCAGCAGGGTCCCAATTTTGTGGTTTGGTATATTAGGATATCTCTTGTATCTCATAATATGCCCTTGGTTAGTCGGGAAAATCTTCACTGATGGCAGGGATATTGGGTTTATGACTTACATAGGTTGGGCTATTAAAACTTCTGATGAAAGCTCTAAATTTGAATATGTTGGATCTCCAGATATAATGGTTGTAGTTCTTTCTCATCTCTTTTTTGTGGTTTTGCCTACTATTTTGGTCTCTGCTACCCTTGTTGCTGAGCGAGAAATGTACAAGGTACATTTTCTCTCACTTTCAGGGAAGAAAACAGATGATTATGACCATGCAGATGGGAGCACAGAATTTTGTGATTTCCAAGGTAGGGAGAAGCTCTGGCAATTTCTTGGACAAAGATGGATTAGGAAAGTTTTCTTGATGATTTGCCTGGCAATCTGTTGGAAGCATTTTCTGGTAAGATTTTATTTGTTAATCCTTATTTGTCGAAGAACTTACTTTACGTAAGTATGTGGGATGCTTTTGTTAGATTTATCTTTTATCTGCCCATCCTTGGTAATACCAAAACTATTGATGGTTAATGACTTTCTCAAATGCAGGTTCTATGAAAATAGAATGATTTAAATTTTGAAAACAAATAGAATGACTTTCCTCAGGAGGGAAGTTGAGAGCAATGCAAAACTTGCAAAAAATGTGAAAACAAATTTCACAAACTGGATCTTATTGGTTGATTGCAGAGTTGCAGGGCTCTTGTGAAAGCTTTTGAGATGAATCCTTTTCTTCATTTCCCTGTATATAGTTTTTGGACGCCATTGTTGCTTGGTTATGTTGCATACAAAACCAGGAATATTTGCTGAGGATCTTGGGAGAGAAGTCTACTCTTTAATTGAAGCAGTTCTGCTACCCAACAGCAAAAGATCTAGCTCCTCCCCGACGTCGATCGAAAAGCAGTGTAAGCATAAGAGCTTATTTAGGAAATGCCCAGAGAAGCATTTCATGAAAAAACTGTTGTGAAAATCAGAAAAAATGGAAAACAAGGAATTTTGTGTTTTACCGAGGTAGAAATTTTGTTAAGTTAAAGATAATTTCCTAAAAATGATGTTAACATTGTTAAACACATCTGGTTAGACCATATAGTTTGAACACGTTATAACTTTTAGTTGGATAATTAAAACTGCCCTTTGACCATTTATATTTTGTAGAAGATCTTCTCGGATTTCTAACTTGGTATCAGAGCCTTCTATGGCCTCGTCGAGCAACACAACTCATCTTTCACCTGATTCCCCATCTCAGCTGCCTTTTCCCTCTATCAATCAACCACTCACCGTGAAATTAGACTCTACCAATTATCTAGAAAAACCAGATTCTCGCTTGCCAACGGCCTTGAGTCCTTCCTAGATGAGTTGATTGTATGCCTCTCTTACTGACTCTTCTCTTTCTTAAAGCGATTGCTATTCTTTTGCTTCATAAATTTGGAGAGCACTTTGTTGACTCTTCTCTTCACTCTCTTGCTCGGCTTACTGAATTACGTAGCCAATGACTAATCTATCTGCCCTCAACGTGCTTTCAAAATCTACAATACCTTACAAGCAATCAGGGAACCAATATCACAGCGCGATCAGCCGGTACATCTTCTTGCTGGCCTAAGAAGTGATTAAGAACTCCTTTGTAACCTCAATTAGCAGTTGTTTTGAACCTCCAACTATTGAAAGATGTTCACGGTCTTTTGCTTAGATTTGAAAATTGTTTGGAAAAAAACATACAGCTTCTTCAATGGCTTTTCTTTCAGGCTAATATCTCCTCTCAATCGATCTTCGCAACCTCAACTTGCACCCTCAGGTTTCATTGTTTTCTGGCCCGCTTTTGGCGCCTACGACTGCTCAGTATGGGAGTATTCCTGGCAAGCTGCAAAATTAGTTTGTTCTCACACCATGGAAGCCTGGTAAGTCAGGCAACACAAATCTGTGATGTCAAATATGCCAAAAGATTGGTCACATAGCGGCGTACTGCTACCACTGGTTGAACACAACATTTCGACCCCCTCCATACTCTTTTCACACAATTGCTTTCTTCACAGAGCCTTGAGATAAATCTTTTCAAGATCAACTAAACCATATGGCAGTGTCGTCTATGTGACTAATAGACTCCAGTGCTATCCCATCATTTTACTCCTCAACTTAGCGAGCTTCAGATTATATGGGTTTGTACTAAATTGTCACACCATCATCACGTTCAAATTGTACTGCCTGCAACTTTAGTGAATCACATAGCTTACCTTTCACATCTTCGAGTCGTGCTTCCTCTCCTTTTGCACTGGTTCATTCAGCCTTTTGGGGACCTTCCCTAGAAAAATCTATCTGTTGGTGTATAGAAGATTCACTTGGATATATTTTCTTAAAATAAAAGATGAGGTACACAAATACTTCATTCAATTTTACAACCTTATCATGAATCAATTCAACATCTCCATCAAAACTCTTTAATCAGATTGGGGTGGAGAGTATTGATCTCTCGACCCATTTCTCCAATTCAAAGGTATTCTCCAGCGCATTTCAAAGAAAGGAAGCTACAAATTAAAAGGAGTTGGACTCTAGCATACATTTGACTGGCAGACGCTAAGGATAAGACTATATATAGTTGACATCGTCTTCTTCTATAGGGATAGATCGACATCTCAGCTAAGGCGCTACTTCTAAAAGGTGACATCTAGCTAAGTTTACATTGTCTTCTTCTAAAAGGTTGCTAAAAGCCTTTCTTTCATTGGATTTTCATCATGTCTCAGGCACAGTATGCAAAAGCGAGCTCAACCTTGGAGAGGGGTGCTACTTTACTTGATCAACATTCAATTTCTCCAAAATACCATTCCTAGTTATATCTATTTGTTCAGGTGGAATTGAGTCATTTCAAAAAAAAAAAAGAGGGTAATTGATAGCCCACTGACTCAGGTGGGAAAGGACATTGATTCTTCAACTTAGCTAGATGAAAAGAGGGTAATTGGTAGCCTGAAATTCAAATAAAAAACAAGTCAATCTCGTTCAGACAAATTGGACTCTGGCGCTAAACAATAGCTATTTCTTGCATCCCTTAATTATCTGGCTATCTCTCAAGAGTGAAACTCAATCCCTTCACTACTTGCCTGTCAACCAGAGCTAATGATTGTAGATCCCTTTTGTTTAGTCCAGTTGTAGAATTCACACAAACTTACTCTTGACTCTATTAATTCCGAAAGCTTCCCAAAAGAGATTCCACTTGAGCTATTCTCGTTCTAACGCTGGTTATATTATAATAGGGCAGCAGATTCAAGCATTTGTTCCGTGTCTCCAAGAGAGTTAAATTAAAACAGGGAGAGCTGATTTCAAGCATTCCCCTTGAGATGGGATCGATTACTTTTAGAAATATGATACCACCAAAGTTAAGCAGCACAAACTTTTACACCGAATACAATCACCGTAAGAGCTGATTCAACAAGAACCCTATGAATGCCATCTGTGGACAAAGGATTGGATGCTCTTAAAAACGCTATCCCATCTGCCAATTCTTTTTTTAAAACCCGTATGATAAAAGAAAGATCCCCCATTACCGAGCGAAGTATGGTTAGTTCTATTTAGAATGGAAATAAAAAGACTTTTCCTCCCTTCCAATCCAATAAAATATAGCTGAAGGAGCATTTATTTCAATTAAGGGTTTGCTTGACTCGAGTGCTAGCTTATACCAATCACTACAGGAATTGGCTTCAAGCTTTCCTCAACCCCTTCTTATCAATGGACTCTTGACATACACGAAGGAGTGTAGTTCATTTGATAAATTCCTACCTCTCTATTTATCTCTAAGATGTTTAGATTTTTCAAAATTTCATGGACATGTCGAAGAGAAAGATTATCCCCACTCATACAAAGACATAACTTTGACTGGTTTAAATAAATATTTAGGTGAAGTAGGGTCAGGAACAACTAATCTCTTTATCATAAAGAGATTCTTTTTACAAGTTCGTTATTATGGATAGTTCCTACAAACGATAAGACTAATGACGTATACAATACTTGAATTATCAATGTAGAGCTGCCCATATTTTGATGGGTGATTCTCATCCTTTAGAGATTGTGAATGTAATAAGAGCATCAGTTGACAAGATGATCACCCTAAAATGATCATCATATGGCTATTGAGTATAAATCAAATTACATGGTTCTAGTTCTCAATCTTTCTTACTTGCGTTGATTTTGGAATCGAAAAGATTGAGAAGAATCGGTCATTCACAACCACTGATGAAGGATTCTTCACAATTTAAAGATTACTACTCTTTTAGATTAGAAAGAAAATGGATTAGGTCTTATCGCTCAGACCTTTTTGAAGGAAGACGGTAATCAAAAAAGGAAAGAAGTTTAGTTCTTCTTTCTTTTAACTTAGCTCTTAGAAGTCGTGCGAGATGAAATCCTCATGCACGGTTTTGAATGAGAGAAAGAAGTAAGAAATCCTCTTTTCGACTATGAATCTCCCACTCTAGTCGTTGTTTTTCTTTCTATTTATTCAAAAGTAACGGCTTTAGCTTCAACCACTTTAATTTTCGATATTTCTTTTTCTTTCTTATCAAACGAATGACATCTTCTGAAAATGCTAGTTATTTTTAGGATGATATTAGATAGTCTCATTGCTATTACTCAAACAAGCATGAAACGTATACTTGCGTATTCGTCCATAGGTCAAATAAGATATGTAATTATTGGAGACTTAAATGGTAAATATGCAAGGATGATAACTTATATGTTGTTCTATATCTCCACTAATCTATGGAATTTGGCTCACATTGTATCATTATTTCTACCTTCTCGTGTTTTGCTAAAATTGAAGTCTTTTCTATAATACACGAACTCTCTTGCCTTTTATCACTCAATCTTATTTTTTAGTTTTTTATTCAAAACCCAATCAAAAGATAATATTCAACAAATAAAAACTTTCAAGATCAAATTTTAATGCTTAAAATTCAAATCTTCAAAAATTGTCAAATCAATTGAAATAAGATAAAATTTTAGATAAAGACAATATTTTGAATGAAAATTGAACAACAATTTGAATTCTCGAAGAATAATTATCTACAAAATTTAAGAACAAATTTTCAAAATTCAAAGAGAGAATTTTCAAATTATCTAGAGATAAACAACAAAAGCATTCAATGATAATACCTCGAAACAACAAAGGTATCTATGGAAATTTTTATTCAATATCCTTTTCCAAGAAAAAAATAAAAAAATAACAGAAATAAATCAACCATTGAATATTCAAGCAATTGATATCAAATAAATAAGGAATAGTGTTGTTGAATTTTCAAAAACTCTAATTTGCATTGAAAAGTTTGCTCCTTTTTTTTTTACCCAAGTCTAAACTTTTACAGGTTGAATATTTTTTTTTTTTATTTTTTTTTATTTTTGAATGCAAGAAGGAAAAGAATCTACGAAAAATAAGGCATTTGACGATAAATATTGAAACTTGATGATAAGGATGGAAGTAAAACTACGGACAAATAAAAAAATTGACAAAGACCGAATTTTTTGTACCTTTTGATTTGTAGGACAAAATGACTATGTAACACTCCGAGAAAACCCCACGTTCCCCGTGCGCTACAGTACATCTACATATACACACTATGACACACTAAAACTTTACACAATTCACCCAGTTTAATATCACTTTCATTTTCAAAAGAACATTTGTGAGTATGAAAATTTTTCGACTCGATTGAGAAATAACCCGCGCCCCGAAGAAGGAACACGAGATCCTCAATATAAAAATACGCAGCGAAAAAGAAACCAATTTAAAATAGTTTTAAAATAAACCGACAAGACTCGAAATCCTAGGAAAGAGTCCAACGCACCCCACGAACTACACAAATCCGATACCGCGCACTCACGTCCCCACTTCGATGCCCCGCGCGCACCCTTGTGGTGTCGCACGCGCCAACTCAACATCACCGCGTCTCGCGCACGCTCACAGCGCCGTGTGCCCCACGCACCCTGCCTTTGTACAGCACGTCCGCACGCACGCCCTCACTCTGCGTCGCACGACCCGTGAGCACCCGCAGGGCCGTGTGCCCCGCGCATCTGCGGTCACGCCGCACTCCCACGCTCATCTACACTTCTCTAGCATTCACTGTACACATCCCAACCTATTCCATATCCTCTCGACTCCCAACCTCTCTCCCGAAATTTTGGCAGAGTAACACCTAAAAACTGGCTATTCCCAAAATTTAAACCCTGCACACAGTTCACCAAACACCAACAGTATATATCTATCAACCATCCAGAGGGTCTCCATAACAAAATCAGAGTTTAAAGACAACGAAATTCATCAACTACAAATGAAGAAAATTCACAGTATAGAGCAATATCATACTCTAACATATAAAAATACGTACGCGTCCCCAAAACACTACAACCTCTCTATACAATCTTGTACAACCGTCAACTATACAAACTCCTTTATCCGAATAAATACCCGACACAAAATAACAACCCAATGCATCTCACCATCACCTACCACCACCACGGGTCGGGTCGCCCTAACAAAATCCTCCATCTGGTGCTCGGTCGCACGCCGCCAATCATCCTATGCCTCAGGACTAGGCTCTCGAGGCTCACCAGCAAGGTCGTCAGCACCTACACTATAGAACACAAATCATAAGCCTAACGCTCAGTAAGTAGAACAATATGAAAGTAAAAGCCGTCAATGCAACCCTATCACATGCAGTCTCTACACTCACACTCATGTTGTCACATCTGTGACGCGTAGTGTAGCCGCACCAGGGTAAGGCGGAACCTACCGCCACCCTACACCTTGACACGTTGCCACCGTCCCGGACTCCCCAGCAATGAGGTCCTCAAGCTACACATGCGCATCACCACACAGTAACCACGTCAGGGTGAGGGTGTACCTCGCGTCACACTACACCCTGACACGTCGCTCCCGTCCCAGCCTCCCCAGCACGGGGCCATAGTTGCCACACACACACGTTTCGTGACAACCCAGTCAGCCCACTCCTCGAGCGGAATCCGCGACTGGTGTTGCACCGGCCCACACATTAGTAGGATCCGCGGTACCACTGCCCATCACCCTCACCGTCAACACATTCACCCCGCGTGATGCTCCAGCTGGCCCACTCCTCAAACGGAATCCACGACTGGTGAAGCACTGGCCTGCACACTAGCAGGATCCGTGGTACCACCGCTACGCGTCTCGTCACCTACTAAAAATATGCTCAAAACCATTTTCGTTCCCGTTTTAAAAAAAATGATGCATGTCAAACAATACGCACGCACACCACAATCAATCACACAAAGCCTAAAGTTCTACGGTGTAGGTCCACTTGGGTATAACGCATGCATGCACTACTTACCTGACGTCCTACACTCACTCGACGCACGGTTTTTGCCAAAAAGTGTCTCAACCTAAAACACAACCAATCACTCATCAATATTTATTTCAAAATTCTCCAAATAATTTAAAATGACATTTCTTAACTACCCTCATAAAATTCAAACTAAAACGAGTCACTGGTTTGGTTTGGCTGGAAACTAGTCTAAAGTTCGGACGCGCATAACTTTTGCGTCCATTAACAGAATCGAACGATTTAAGTGGCTAAACATCTCCTTAGAAACCTAGTTTAACATACTAAGACAGATTTTACAACGGTAAGCCGCAACTAGGTGGAAAAACCCCGAAACCAAATCTGTCCTTTTTTATTAAATTTCACCTTTTTGTTTTTTTCTTCAACCAAAACTCACTCAAATCTAGCTTTACGCACCAAAAATAGCCATGCCACTATCACACGTCGAAATTCTACGAAAAACGCTCACTAATTTGACTTGGACCAAAATCTAACATAAACTTCCGACGCGTATAACTTTTGCGTCGGATGTCGAAATCAAACGATTCCAGCGGCCATACGTTCCTCTAACCACCTATTCTAACCTACTAAAACAGAATTTAAAGAAATTAACCATAGATAGGACGAAACAGCCAAAAATAGAAACTGCCCCTAAAAAAAAAAGTCTGATTCTTGATTTCAATTCGAATTTCACAATATCTATACACAACTAGTCACATTCCACTCGTACACTTCGGCCAAGCTTGCCGGAATTGAAAGGAGGCCGAGCACCAAGCTCGGCCAAAACAGGGAAACCGACAGAGCTCACCTTCCCCTCCCCCCCCCCCCCCACACACACACACACACACACACACACCCACCACTACCACCACCACCACCACCACCAACATTGTGGCCAACTTCACAGAAAATGAAGGGGAGCCGAACCTTACTCTCTGCCAAACGAGACAGAACAGCAGAGGGAGAGAGAGACTTACAAGGTGGTGTTGTTCGGCACTCGGGTGGGAGAATGGAAGAAGAGAGAAATCAGAGTGTTCGGTTGCTGGCGACAGAACCGATGGGGACTCCTCCTCGCGATCGTCGGCAGAAACACTCGGCTCTCACTTCGGGAACTCGAGCTGTTGAAACCGAACGGCTTCGGTTCGTCGGAATAACAGCACTTGCTCACAACTCTCCCCTCACACTCGCGCTCGTTGGCCGTTGATCGCAGCTCTGACTTCGGTACACGATCGCCTTCGCTCTCCGGTCGTCTTCTCTCAGCACTCGCGGGCAGAAGAGAAAACCGAGTGGCTTCTTCATGAAGCCATTCAGTTTTTCTCAATTTATTTTATTTTTTTCATATTTTTTTATTTTAAACAAATAACAATTTACCTAAACGCCCTCACGTGTTTTTATCGTACATAATTTCGTTGAATTCTCTGCCTCCCGACTTTAAATTATGAAAACCATCATAAAAGTAGACTCCGAGTTTTATAAATTTAATTCATCCGTCAAAATTTTCTCGGAACTCCAATCGAGATTAAGTTAAAAATTTCAGAATTTAGATTTAAAATTTGAAATTTTTCGGGTTATTACAGACTAAGATGAAGAAGAAATTAGAGATAACACCTTGAATCACCAGAGCAAAAGCTATGAAACCAACTGATGCGAACCTCAAATCTTTGAAAATTTAAGACTTGTCAACAATTCGAAATAAAGAATAGAATCGTCTTGTGATTCAAGAAAATAAAGGAACTAAATCCCAATCAAGCTTTGCCGATAGAATCGTAGTTATCAATTTAGGAGCTTTGCCGATGGAACTTAGTTATTAATTTAAGAGCTTGACCTGAGCAAAACTTGTTGACTGAACCAAAACTATCAAAGATTATCTATCAAGTCAATATTTTATGAATATCAAGTTCTTTACATAGAACTTAAGAGAAGAATTCTCATGAACTCTCAAAAGGCTAGAAAACAAGTTTTTATTAATCTTCCAAAATCTCTATAATTAGGGTTTCAAGAATGTTTAAATAGGAAAAATATGAAAATAAAATAAAAAAAACTAAAAATTAGAAATTTGGTCGCCGATGGGCTCGCGGGGCACGGAAGGTGGGCTAGGTCGCGTGGATAGACTCGTGGGGCATGCACAAGTGGGTGTTGTCGTTAGACACAGGGTGCTCGAGTGTGTGTGCCTTCCTAACTCTAGTGCTAGCAGCACCAACTGAACGAACCAAGCCCTTACTAAACTAAATTGGGAAGGAGCGAGCGCAGAATGTTCTGGGAGCTTTGTTGCAAGGGACATTGTGTTGTCTGGGCACGTTGTGTCGAGATGGGCGTGGGCGCGCCAGTTGCCAGCAACTCATTTCTATTTTAGAGCTTCCTTTTGCACTCGTTCTTTACTTGGTCTTTTATAAGTATTTTCTTTATTGTTGCCACATCAATGCTCAACATATTTACGAGTCTTTGCTTTTGTTTTGATGACTCTTTCTCTTGCCTTTCATTGAGTAAACTACAGAACATTTTATGCTTCTTTTTAGGTATTTCCTTGCTTTTTAAGTTTGTCATTGGGTCTCTTATGTTTTGTAATGGATTTTAGTCCTTGGGCTTGAGATTGGTGTCATCTTGGTTCCCATCAATTTTTTTTTAAAGTAACTGGCTTTCATGGTTTTCAGGCAATTACAGGTACTTTTTTCTTGATCATATGTGGTATTCGACAATATCTTGGTTATCTACCAATGAGCATCACATTAGGTTTCAAGGCGCTGCATGGTATTGACATTTTGTAGACGTGGTTCGGTTATTCCTATTTGTCTTTGTCCATTGGTGGGGAGATATATAAAAGAACGAAATAGTGAATTCAAGAATGAAAGCTCGAAGACAAAGGGAACCGAGCTTTTCCAAAGAATTACTGTAGCTTTTCCACTCCCTCTCGTTATTATATACAAAATAGTCTCTTCCATTTTCCTATCAAATCTCTCTTTATTCTGGCACATAAATGAAGGGATCAAAGAGATTATGGCCAATCAAGTTCACCAAGAAATGACCCAAAATTCGCTCTTGTTTATTTTAGATGATTCCTTTTAATTGTAATCAAAGATGTTTTCTTGTCTCTCATTTATATTTCTTTTTCAAACAAATCAAAGAACCTAATGGATCAAACTTATCCTTGGTTGCTATGAAGAATGTTGGCCTTGCATTGTAGAAGGAACGTTCTGCTTTGAGTTGAAGGCAAGAATTTCTTCAATAAAAGTTTTGAAACCTATTTGATTATTAATAAGATAAGGACTTGTTATAGCTATAAAACATATTAGTGTATTTAATTTAGTTTTGCAATTGGATTGAGGCAACCTCGAAAAACTAAGAGAGGGGCTTTTAGTGAAAGACTATGAACGTATACATATATAGAGATGTGTAACAGACAAGCGAGCAAGTGGGGAACGAGAAGGGGTCGAGTTGAGTCTAAAAACTGGGCTCACAAGCCTGCCAGTTGACCAGCTCATTGGCTGGACGGGCCTGACGCCAGCCAGCTTGCAACGGTCAAATGACCGTTGATGCCCCTCAATTTGACCGGAGCAGAGGAGATGCAACCCCTTGATTTTTAGAAGATTGAGGAGGTGTTAGTAGATCACGTAAAAATGGCGAAGGTGATGATTTTAAGCGTGGCGAGTCGCTCGATTCGAAGATAAAGACCAACACAATGAGGAGGCAGAAAAGAGATTGTTTGGTTCTTTCCGGCACCGAAAGGATCGGTCTGGATCCAGATATCGTCACCTTTGCCATTTTCACATGGTCTACTAATACCTCTTGTTTTTATTATAGCATCAGAACCTGTTTTTAGTATAGGTGGACATGTTTATGATTAATAAAGAGGAAGACTTGCACCGGACCTTGTGGAGGCGCTCATTATCAAAAATTGGATCGATGCCAAGACGAGAGATCAACAATGAGAGAATAAAATTCTTAAGGAGTTTACAAATTCGGATGTTAAAGACTAGAGATACTTTTTATTGAATTTGTTTTGTAATTTGAAGTAATTTTTTTTCCAATTTGTAATTTTTTTTTAATTTGTAATTTTTTTGAAATTTTAACTTCTTTTTATATGTAAAAATATTTTTAATTATATTTATGTAATATATTTTATTGGATAGTCTCAAATAATTTTTTATTAAATACCTTAACATAACTAATTTTTAAATTAAATGAGTAAATATCATTGACATATAATTTTTAATATTTAGTATAATTTTAAATGATTTTTAAAAAAAAATTATAGTATATTAATGTAAGTTGAAAATATTTATATACGCTCGATTCGTTAGGCTCGTCGATCCGACTCAGCTTAGCTCGTTTAACTCGTGGCTCGTGAGCAGACTCGGATTGAAATTTTTTTTACGTTGGCTCATTAGATTCAACTCGTTAGCCTTGGTAGGCTCGACCCGTTTAACTCGTTAGGCTTAGCGAGCTGGACTACTTTAGACTCAGGTAGACTCGGTTGGCTCGTTTGTTATCTCTATACATATATAGGATATTGTCTGTGAATGCAAGGTGTAGATATACCACTTACGAAAAAGAACCCCAAGTAGTTCGCCAGTATATCCTCCGATGCCTTTTGAGTTCTAGCCATAGACTTTGTCTTTTGGGTTAGGTTGTTGTTGCTGCCCTTGTATATAATCCTTGTTGGAGAGTAATAGCTTATCTCAATTGACAGTTCTGCACTGCATCTTATCTAGACTGTTGGCAGCATCCTTAGCTAGAGTCACTGTAACATTGGGTGGGGTAAATGTGACGCGCTACAAAAAACGTCCAAAGGAAGTACCAAGGAAGCAGTAAAAATTAAGCACAAAATCTGCCTTAGGAAAACAAAATCTTGTCAAAAAATGAAGCAACTTTCAGAACGTATAACATTTATGTTTCTAAACCAAATGCTCTAAAAATTTAATAATAGTTGACCAAAAATATAAATGAGATGATTCAAAAATTTCAACCTCAAATTTGTTATGGTTCAAAAGTTATGCACTAAACAAAAGTGTAAAAATTGCTCGATATGATTATGCAAAGACCTGAGTGAAGGCCAACTTCTGGGTAGTATAACTTCTTTAATACTATTCCAAATAATGTGAAAATTTAGGACATGCTTACTTGATAAGGGGAAAAAAAACTTTGAAAATTTCAAGTGAAAACTTGCGGGAATGGTTGGTCCAATAAGTCATTTCTAGTACCTTCAAATGAAGATTCCTTCGGAAAAGAATGCTTCAGCTCAAAGTCAGGTTTACCACCTTCTTACCATGATTCCAACCTCAGAAGGAAAGAGAGGAAATATGTGATACCTAAACATTTCATCATTTTGATCTACTGTTATGCATGGTGTTTTATAATTAAATTTGTAAATTTAGTACAATGAAAGATGTTACCTATAAGATAAAATTCAAAGGTTTAAAGAGCCTGTAACATATGAGATTCACGTTGGAGAAGGCAAACAAGAAAATACAGAAAAGAGAAGAGGAAAATGAAAAGTTGAAAAGGAAAATCACGTTGGAAAAAAAAAATTGTCTTCAAATTGAAAGAAGACACCTCATCAAAAAATTCATCCTTATCTTCCTTCATTCTTTAATGAAGGTTAAACCATTTTGAAACCCTCATCCCACGCAAAACTCTCCCTCCATTGCTGAAGACTCCCTCCCACCAAAAGCTTCATCTTTCTTGCAAGAAATTCAAGGTAAGTTAAATGTTTGGTTATGTTTATGAAAAATGTTAATATATATTGAAAGAGTAGTGAATAATTTTGGTTTTATTGAGATTTGATGAACCCTAATTAGTGAAGCACGAAAATAGTTTTAGTTTCTCCATTTCCTGATTGGTTTGAGGTTTAAATGGGATGGAATGGTTGTTGAGGAATAAATGGAGGAAAAGCATCAAAGTATACATGAATGATCAAAAATTTTAGAGAAATAGGGCAGTTTCGGGATTTAAGTTTTTAGCCTAATCTTATGATTTTTATTTGATAAACTGTTTTGATATGTCATATTAGACTCTTTGGATGAACTTTTGGCTTGGGAATTAATGTATTCGGATTAGTAAAGCAAAAGTTATGGAATTTTGAAGTTTGTTAAAAACAACTGGGAAAAATCAGGGTGGTTTCGGTTTTGATGTTTTTAGCTTACTCTAATGGCTTCAAATGGATAAATGTTTGTACCATGTTAAATTAGACTATTTAAGTGATCAATAGGCGTTGGAATTATTAGATTTAGATATGTATAGCAAAAGATATGAGATTTTGAAGTTTTGCCACTTTGATGGGATTTTCAAAAATTTGTATACGTAATGGTTAGTTTTGGGTTGCTCAATGCTTAAGGTTATTTTGAATTGGATGTTTAAATGAGTTATTTGGATATGTTCTTTCAATTTAGAGAAGTTTTGGAATTTAGAACTTCTAAATTTGAAGAGTTATGTATGATTTATTTATGGAATGCATTTTTGGTGTTATCGATGGAATTCAATTGTTTTAAACTTTCAAGTCACCACGGTTAGGTAACCAAGTGATTGATTTCCTCAATTTTGTTCAGGATTCGAGGTAAGTGCATGTCGTATGTGTTTAACTATTAGGCCTACACCACAAAGTTATGACATTGATGACTAGGAATATGGTGGTATAGATTTCTAAATACTTGGATGGGTAGAAGTTATTAGGAGTGATAATTTATTTTGTTAGATTTTATTACTATTGAGGATCTGATTATTTGCTTATTTCATTTTACCCTTACAATATTCGAGGATATATATGTGACATGCATTCATATATCATGACTTTCCAAATCATAGAAAATAGTTTTATGCATACGTTTTCATGTAAACAGAACATAAATGATACAGTAAAGTAAAGTACATAAAAAGTTATTGTGGGTAAGGGAATTGAGTTTGGCTGTCCCGCCATGTGGACTATGCCACTCCACTTCCCCGAGAGTGAGTTGGTCGTCCCGCCAGGTGGACAATCAGTAAGGGCTTCTCCCTCTAGAGTCAAGACCTCAATAATTCATGTTATGCAAGAAAATAAAGAACAGATCAAGTGCATGTTTTGCAGACAACATAGCATATCCATGAGCATGCATATTTATTTTACATCACTTGCTGAGCATTAAGTTTATTAGTTTACTTTGTGGTGTATATGATATTATCACAGGTGAAGACTACAAGCTCTGTGATGATTGGCAGTACAGTTGACAAAGGACGTCCACAGTGTGCGCTTGTAGCAGCTAAGGGCAATTTTGACCTGTGAGCTATCCGTATGGTTTTTGTACGAACTGTGTATATAAGTATATAGTTTTCAAATATTTTGATAAAAAGGATAAGTTGTTTAAATGTTTGGTTTCAAAATAGATTTCTTAAACACTTTAAAGATGGGTTTACTTTCAAATTTTAGTCTTCCGTTGTGGCATGTAAAAATGTGAATCGTTTTGTTAATTTAGTAAAACTATGGCATTTTTTCTTGGTCTTTCATCTGCCTTGAAACCAGGTGTGGAATCGATTCAAATCTTGTAGAATTTATTGAAATCGCTTCCCACGCTTATGAGTCGCCGGCTTCCCAACTTGCAGAGGCATACATGAAAAACATCCATCGCGAGCAGGTATGGTTACTAATGTTAGGACAAATCCTATGCACATGGGAATTCCATATGTGGATGAATCCGCTCTTAGTACGAATACCCTAGATGTTTCGGAAAAAAGGCCGCTTATTAGAGGCTCTACGCCTAAACCCAGTCAAATAAGGGCCCTATTGTGAAGAATAATGAACTTTTTGTTCTCCTCAAACTGAATGAATAAGATGGCATAAAGCCCAATTTCATCTTACGAATATTATGAATAAATGCAGACGATTACTAAAAACTTTCAACAAAATGCCTTTTTGTTACTATTTTTGGTGAATGTTAATGTACCCGGTCTAAAGTAGTCTTTCCTCAAATGTCATTACTAGCAAAAGTAGAGAGATCAGAAGCAACAGCATTACCACCAGGCTGTTGGAGTTGTTAGTGCAATTGAATCATAATATGCTCTGAATATGGTTCTTATGGGCCCTACCAATTGAGGAAGATGTGCCTGTTTGGCATCTTGTCTTTCCGGAGTCAAACAAATAGGCTAGGCCTCCTCGCTCACAGGTAAATAGATTTCACCAGCTACTGGATAAGCTATTTTCTAAATTGCTTCACCTCCAAAAAGAGATTCTCTTTAGGCAATTGATGCGTTATTTAACAGCTATGAAACCAAGTGCGGGCTCGTGCGGTGGAGGGTGATTGGAAGGGCAGCAATGTGTGATTCTTTCAATGAGAAAGGTTTAGTCCGACAAGACTTCTTCTTTGCTTAGTGAGTTGCCTAGCTTAAACTGAAAGTCACTTTTCGAGCTTAAACAGATTTCGGGATAAAAGAGTCTTCTTTCGCCCCTAAATCAAGAGTTCCTCATAGCTTACCATTGTATGTATTCTATTGAAGCTACTATTTGCATTTGAATCCTGGGCCTACCGGGACCAAGTATTAGCCCCTTATTTATCTAATTGAAAGCGGATTGATTATCTTATTCCTCTGGTTCTTCACTAACCTTAGGTTCTCACGAGCTGTACTCCACTAATGTTGAGTAAAGGCTGCCTTACTTGACTATACCTCCTACTAATTACTAATCTTTCGATCTCCTCTGCATTCCCGCAAAGGAATGAGGATGAACAGCCGCTACATCATGACCTTTACTATTGGTTCTTCAACCTTTTCACTCTCTCCGTTCTATTCAACTAGGTACCTCTCCGTGATCGACTTAAAGTACGCTTATTGAACCGGTTGTTTATTTCAAAATCTAGAATTGAGCTATTTCTTAATTATGGTCCCTGGGACATCCCAACTGGAAGGCTTCTAGAGACTCCCAATCCAAAAGTTGTAACACCCCGAGAAACCCCGCGTTCCCGGTACACTACAGTGCATCTACACACTACACACACTAACACTTGACATAATTTACTCAATTTAATACCCCTTTCGTTTTAAAATCATTTTCAAAAGAACATTTGTGAGTATGAAAAATTTTCGACTCGATTCAAAAACAACTCGCGTCCCGAAGAGGGAACACAAAGTCCTCAACATAAAAACTACGAAGCGGAAAAGAAAACCATTTAAAACAGTTTAAGATAAAACGGTAAGACTTGAAATCCTAGGAAAGAATCCAACGCACCCCTCGAACTACACAAACCGGTACTGCGCACTCACGTCCCAACTTTGACACCCTGCGCGCAACTTCGCGGTGCTGCACATGCTAACTCAACGTTACTTTGTCTCGCGCACGCTCACTGGCCGCTGTACAGCACGTCCGCGCGCACGCCCTCACCTGGCGCCGCACGACCCGTGAGTACCCACAGAGCCGCGTGCCCCGCACACCTGCGATCACGCCACACTCCCACGCTCATCTACACCTCTCTAGCATTCACTGTACACATCTCAACCTATTTCAAATCCTCTCGACTCCCAATCCCTCTCTCGAAATTTCGGTAGAGTAATGCCTAAAAACTGGCTATCCCAAAAATTTAAAACCTTGCATACAGTTCACCAAAACTGACAATGTTTATCTATCCATCATCTAGAGAAATCACCATAGCACAAATCAGAATATGAAGACAACAAAATCCATCAATTGCAACGAAGAATATTCACAGTATAGAGCAAATTCCAAGCTCCTACATGTAATATATATGCGTACGTCGCCAAAATCACACGCACTCCACATACACCTATACACTAACGCATATACAACCCAATCTCATCGACTGTACATAATCACCACAAAAAAAAAATACCCGCAAACAACCAGGCCACCACCTACCATCTCCACGGGTCGGGTCGCCCTAACAAAATCCGCCATCCGGTGCCTCGGTCGCACGCCGCCAACCATCCTATGCCTCAGTACTAGGCTCTCGAGGCTCACCAGTAAGATCGTCAGCACCTACACCACAGAATACACAACATAAGGCTAACGCTCAGTAAGTAATGCAATATGAAAGTAAAAGTCGTCAATGCAATCCTATCACATGCAGTCTTTACACTCACACTCATGTTGTCACATCTGTGACGCGTAGTGCAGCCGCACCAAGGTAAACAGGAACCTCACGCCACCTTACACCCTAACACGTCGCCACCGTCCCGGACTCCCCAGCAACGAGGCCCACAAGCGACACACACGCATCACCACACGGCAACCACATCAGGGTAAGGGTGTACCTCGCACCACTCTACACCCTGACACGTCGCCCCCGTCCCAGCCTCCCCAGCACGGGGCCACAGTTGCCACACACACATGTTTCGCGACAGCCCAGCCGGCCCACCTCTTGAGTGGGATCCGCGACTGGTGTTGTACCGGTCCACACACTAGTAGGATTCGCGGTACCACTGCCCATCACCCTCACCGTCAACACATTCACGTCGCATGACGGGCCAGCCGGCCCACCCCTCGAGTGGAATCCGCGACTGGTGAAGCACCGGCCCGCACACTAGCGGGATCCGCGGTACCACCGCCACACGTCTCACCACATACTCAAAACATGCTCAAAACCATTTTCGTTCACGTTCTTAAAATATGATGCATGTCAAACAATACGCACGCACACTACAATCAACAACATAAAATCCTAAAGTTCTACGGTGTAGGCCCACTTGGGCAAAACACATGCATGCACTACTTACCTGGCGTCCTAAGCTCGCTCGATCCACAGCTTCGCCAAAAAGTGTCTCAACTTAGAACACAAACAACCACTCATCAATATGTATCTCAAAATCCACCAAATAGCTAAAATAACCTTCCTTAACTACACGCATGAAATTCCAATTAAAACGGGCCATTGGTTTGGTTTGGCCAAAAACCAGCCCAAAGTTCGGACGCGCATAACTTTTGCGTCCGTTAACGGAATCTAGCGATTCAAGTGGCTGAACGTTCCCTTAGGAACCTAGTCTAACATTCAAAGACGGATTTTAAAACGGTAAACCGCAGACAGGCAAAAATGCTAAAAACCGAATCTGCCATTTTTTTACAAAATTTCAACCTTTGTTTTT
>CM039519.1:4207486-4234695 GCA_022433055.1 Begonia peltatifolia | reverse complement strand
GGATGCACAGAGAAAGAAGATGAATGGGCCTCTGATAATATATCCCTCCTCAGCTCCTCACCCCTCGGGACGTACCACCAATCCTGAAATTTCTGAATCCCGTCCTCATAATAGCTGAACTCAGAATCAAGCCTAGCCTCCATACTCGCCTTCAGCTCGCTACACTCTGAATCAGTCTCCTGAGTCTGCCTGATCCTGTCCAGAATAGTCGGCCTCAATGACAAGGCAGAAAGAGTGGCTGCCAGATCAGAAACTACCTCCAGACCAAAACTCTGCATCTTTGTCACTAACTCAACAGGCAGTATCGTAGTCATGGCAGAAGTCGAAGCTGTCACCCTACTCAAGGCATCTGCCACCACATTCGCCTTCCCTGGGTGGTACCTGATCTCCACATCGTAGTCCTTGACCAGCTAGAGCCATCTTCTCTGTCTCAAATTCAGCTCCTTCTGCGTGAAAATGTACCTCAAGCTCTGATGGTCTGAGTAAATCTCGCACTGCTGCCCATACAGATAATCCCTCCAAATCTTGAGTGCAAATACAACCGCCGCTAGTTCCAAATCTTGAGTAGGATAATTCTGCTCGTAAGCCTTCAACTGCCTAGAGGCATAGGCAATAACCCTCCCACTCTGCATCAAAACACACCCCCAACCGATCCTGGTTAAATTTTCCCGTTGACATATTTCTCAAAACTCTGACCGAGATTAAATTAAAAATTTCAAAAATTAAAATTAAAATTCAAAATTTCTGGGTTATTACAAAAGCCGTATTGGGACCACCCTTTTTTTCAAAAAGATTGGTTGGTGCGGTTGCGACTAAGTCGAAGCTTGTGCAAGATTCCTCATTTAATAAAAAAAAATAGGAAATGAGAAGCTTCAAAGTGGATGAATTCAATACAATACGGCCCGAACTAGCCAATCTGTTCTAACTAGGATGCCAAGTAGACTCTAAGAATCTAATAAGATGAAAAAAGAGAATTAAGAGATCGCGTCTTTGCCTTATATAATAGTAGTGATCATATCGATCGGGACTAAGTTAGTAAGGCAGCCTTAGGTAGATAGGACTTTCATCGATAACAGGTCTCTTTCGATCTTAGCGGGTTGGGCAATTAAACGAATAGGGACAAGAGCCTTTCAAGAAGTGAATTCTTGGCATGACAACTTCCTTTTTTCTTCTAATTCAAGGGTGGAAGTAGGGTCTTAGGCGGGTGAACCGGCAAATCTAGTATGGATGGAGATCCCGGGTTTAGGATTGAAGGAGATATAGAGCCAGCGTAGACACCTTGCGAAGTAATTCCTTGGCTTCGTTGGTTGTAATTTCTTCTTTTTCATCATTTCGGGTTCCTTTTTCATTAGTCAAAAACTCGTTATGCCGAGCTTAGCAAAAGCTAGAAGCTGAGATCCACTTTCTCTATTCTCTCTTGTTGTATCTATTAGTGGCATTTAACCAGTCAACGAGATGGGCTTAGTGCCTATAGATATAGATGGAGGGGAGTCTGCTTAAAGCCGTTGCAAGAAGATCTGGAAAGACTCTCGCTCGATAGTGTGAAAGAAGGTCTATTCGATCGTCAACATCTAAGGTTGATTCTGATGAAGCTCTTTCAGAGCCTGTGTCGCGAGCCTAATCAAAGGCTAAGGAATTCATTGCCTTTGCCAGAGATGGGAGCATAGAAGAACAAAACTTCATGATACAAAGCCTAGTTTTTTGTTGGCCGGGTAGTTCGATCACTCGATCGTATGGTTATGGCTCCTTCCTGCCTTGACCTGACCCTTCTTGCATCCTCTATGGATAGTAGGGTCTTTTGCTAGCTAGTGGTTATCTTACCTATTGATTAATGAGCAAAAACAGTAAATAGTCTTTATTTGTCCAATTCTTCATTTTTTGTTATTCTTTCTTCAAGATTTGAAGAGCTAACCCATGAAGTGACAGTATGTTTTGGACCTGTTCAAGCTAACAGCTGCTTCTTCTATAGCAAGTACCGAGCATGAATCATTGCTTATTCGACTGCTAATGCTACCTATAGGTGGTAGGGTAAGGCTATGAAAACCAATCCACCCAAGGCAAGGAAAAAGACAGCTGAACAAGACCATCTTTCTTTATAATATGAAGAAAAAAATTGTTCTTTTTTTAGCACAATCTCTTCCAGATCACCTAATAGACTGGCCTTACTTAGTGACTTTCCCCAGAAAGAGAACTTCATCTTTCATCTCGAAAAGACTAGGCTGCACAACTCACTAACCGAGCTCAGTTAGAGTTAGAGGTTCAAGTAGAAAAAAGCATGCAGCAAGGCGGATACTGCCAATAACTCGGAATTCTTATCTCCATGCAGAAGGAGTCACTCATTTCCCTTCAACGAGTTTAGTTTATTGAATTTGGCATCGCTGCGCTTATTTTATATTCCTATTCCTTATCGAGTCATTCTTTCCTCAATCAACTCGGACAGAATCTTGCACTCTCTATGTCGGAGCAGTGATGCACATATAGGGCAAAATTGGCCAAGATGAGATAAGATAAAGCCTCGGCTAGCATTGGTGGCATCTAAAGACTCTTTATTCCCTACCAAAGAAAAATCTAAAAAGTGTAGTATGCTTAACACATGTTTTCTTTATTATTAAGAAGTCTCTTTTTTGGGGAGAAGATAGGCTTTTAGTACAGAAGCTCGTGCATTAAGATTCTCTTTATAGGAGAGAAGTTCCCCATCTATCTTAGTTACGCATTAGTAACTAACTGAATCGGAAGTGACGGATCTAACTATTTAATTAGTTAAAGTCGAAATCCTAAATGCCAAGAATCCCCTGCAAGAATAGGCTGCACAAATGCCCTCTTGTCTCTTTGAATCGTATCATCCCTATCTATAGGGTAAGAAAGGTCGATTGTTATCGTCAATAAAGAGACAGGTTCTTCTTCGTATAGAAAGACAGCAAACGTAGGAGCCTCCGTGGACAAGGAAGGGCGCCTAAACGCGTCAGGAAGAGGCTTAGTATTTGTCCAAGTTGGATCTTTCTATCATCGAGATTGGGGTGGTGTTCAGTGCGCTGCTCTCCTTTGCTATAGAGAAAAGATAAGGAGATAGTACAAGATCGAAAAGAATGCATAGCATTCCAAATGAAATGCCCGTGAATCAAAAAGCGTGACAAGCTTTTTTTTTTTTCATGTTAGAAGGTGCAAAATCCATCCTCCAACTTTTTCTCGAGAAAACGACATTGCGTGTCGTCTTTTTTGTCTTGATGAGTTTCACCCTTTTCTACCTAGGGACCACCACTCTAAGTCAGCATCTCATGTTGCGCGATGTAATTGCATCGAATAAAAAGTTGGGGCTGGGCATGAGCTTTGAATTCGGGTGGCGAGGTGTGAGACTAACTACCATTCATAGTGTCGGTCCTGACCGTAGCTCTACCAATAAGGTAGAGAAGGTAGAGAAGGTCGATAAGGTATAAGAGATGCTTGAAAGTGCCTATAGGGAACTTCGTGAAGCAAACAAGAGGAGCGAGAGAAGGGTATGAGTCACGATTGAGCGTAGGGTGGCTCTTTTCATTTCCTCTCTTGTTCTGAGCGGGATCAATCAGCAACGGCATTCTCCCTCGACTCTCTCACATTTTTTACTCATGGAATTCTCTCCCAGAGCTGCGGAACTCACGACTCTATTAGAAAGTCGAATTACCAACTTTTACACGAATTTTCAAGTGGATGAGATTCGTCGAGTGGTCTCAGTTGGAGATGGGATTGCACGTGTTTATGGATTGAAGGAGATTCAAGCTAGGGAAATGGTTGAATTTGCCAGCAGTATAAAAGGAATAGCCTTCAATCTTGAAAATGAGGATGTAGGGATTGTTGTCTTTGGTAGTGATACCACTATTATAGAAGGAGATCTTGTCAAGCGCACTAGATCTATTGTGGATGTTCCTGGGGGAAAGGCTAAGCTTGGGCATGTGGTCGACACGCTGGGAGTATCTATTGATGAAAGAGGGGCTCTAATCGATCACGAGCGAAGACGTGTCAAAGTGAAAGCCCCTAGGATTATTGAACATAAATCTGTGCACGAGCCTATGCAAACAGGGTTAAAAGCGGTAAATAGTCTGGTTCCTATAGGTTGTGGCCAACGAGAACTGATAATCGTGGACCAACAAACTGGAAAAACAGCTATTGCTATCGATACCATATTAAACCAAAAGCAAATGAACTCAAGGGCCACCTCTGAGAGTGAAACATTGTATTGTGTCTATGTAGCGATTGGACAGAAATGCTCAATTGTGGCGCAATTAGTTCAAATTCTTTTTGAAGCGAATGCTTTGGAATATTCTATTCTTGTAGCAGCCACCGCTTCGGATCCTGCTCCTCTGCAATTTCTTGCCCCATATTCTGGGTGTGCCATGGGGGAATATTTCCACAATAATGGAATGCACGCATTAATAATCTATGATGATCTTTGTAAACAGGCGATGGCATATCAACAAATGTCATTATTGTTACGTCGACCCCCAGGCTGTGAGGCTTTCCCAAGCGATGTTTTTTATTTACATTCCCGTCTCTTAGAAAAAGTTGTTTACCAGACAGGTGCAGGTAGCTTGACCGCCTTACCCGTCATTGAAACACAAGCTGGAGACGTATCAGTCCATATTCCCACCAATGTGATCCCTATTACTGATGGACAAATATGTTTGGAAACAGAGCTCTTTTATCGCGGAATTAGACCTGCTATTAACGTCGGCTTATCTGTCAGTCACATCGGGTAAGGCACTCAGTTGAAAGCTATGAAACAAGTATGCGGTAGTTCAAAATTGGAATTGGCACAATATCGTGAAGTGGCCGCCTTTGCTCAATTTGGTCAGACCTTGATGTTGCGACTCAAGCATTACTCAATAAAGGTGCAAGGCTTACAGAAGTACCGAAACAACCACAATATGCACCACTTCCAATTGAAAAACAAATTCTAGTCATTTATGCAGCTGTCAATGATTCTGTGATCTAATGCCACTAGACAGAATTTCTCAATATGAGAGAGTCATTCCAAGTAGTGTAAAACCAGAATTACTGCAATCACTTTTAGAAAAAGGTGGGTTTGTTCTTCGAGCCCTACTTCTCCCTTCCCCCTCTCCACATTCTACCGTCCAAAACAAGGCCTTATGGAGTATAGCCAAGTGACAAGGCATCGATTTTTGGTACCGGCATGCAAAGGTCTGAATCCTTTTACTCCAGATTATGAACACCCAATCGAATCTGTCAAGAACGAGCTGACGACTACAGGGGAAGCGGCTAATTGCAGTCCCTGAACCCAGCTTGTAGCAAGCCTAAAGTTGGATTTTCACCTACTTTGCTTTGCCCCGTGCTGTCTCCCTCCAGTTGCCCCCACTAAATAGGTCGAAAAAGGTTGCAATCAATTGCCCTTCCCGTTCTCATCAAATAAAAGATACACTACCGTACACAGCCTTTGCCGACAAGCTACCCTCACCCACCTCATCTATAGGCATTTCTATCCGCTCAAACGCGAGATCAGATCGACTACTCTACTACCATCATGCCGAAGGTCTTTTCTTTTCTTCAATAGGACGGATAATGAGAAGCTTTTTCATAATCTTAGAAGTCCTGCACCCGCACCCGCACCACTTCATTCAAAAGCTCTACCATAAAGAAAGGGAAGGAAAGATTTGTTTGATCAATCACCTGAACCTGCCTTTCCTTCTTTGCCAGGAGTTCACTTCTAGGACGTCACGCCTGCGCCTCTCGTGACTGTAATGGTTAGGGTTGGCTCTGCTCGACAGGTCAAAAAAGAGTCTTTCGCAGAGTGCCCCAGCCTGGGAGTTAATGGATTACTTTAAGGGCTCGATGATCTGTATTCCAAAGGTTTATCCAGGTGAAGCTATTTAATTATTTGTAGGTTTCTCTACTTTAGGCTCTTCCGAGGGCCTTTGTTTGAGGTTCTATAGTTGGATGGTGATTTCTATTCTCCTCCCCCCTTATTTCTCTATGTGTGCTCTGGGGATAGAAAGTGGGTTGTCGTCAAGCGTGACGAGAGAGCGGTGAATTTTGAAGCCTGAAGAATGAGATTATTTCAAATACACAGCATGGTGGTAGTAAAGTAGTCGATGACAAAAAGAGAAAAAGCAAGGACTAAAAGAGAAAAGCGGCAAGAGGTCTTGTCTAGTATAGAACCAGAACAAGGGCGGAGGGTGTTCCAGTAGCGGGAACTTTCTTTCCTGGTTGTAGGGTATATAAATCCATAGAGGGGTGGCTGGTTGAGTAGTTTCTCAAATTCTGATCCCGATCAGGGTCGGGTGGTGGATGGGAATAGATAAGTAAGCATTTAAGTACATTGATGAATCAATCCATTCATGATGATACCAATGCTAGTAATTTTCTTTACCGCAGTATCATTGCCATATCTCTGAGAACAATCATTCTGACATCGTTCAAAAAGAAGAGACATTGCCTAATTTGGTGTTTTAGTCTCTCCGAATAAATTCTATTATTTTTATAGAAATGAAAAGAGATTTCTTGCCGTTATCTCTCTTATTAGATATTTAAGAAAAGCATTGCAGGTGAGTAGATCCTCAAAGAATTTCTTGAATATCAACGGCGTGGGTCAGAAAACAAAAAAAATTAATTATTAAAATTATAATAATTAGTTATTATTATAATATTAAAATATAATAATTAGTTGTTTAATTAACAAAATTGTTTCATTAATATACTAAATAATATGTATTTACAAAAAAAATTATTTAAAATGATCTAATAAAAAATATCACACAAATATTTGATAGTTGCATCATTACAAATTACATACATACTAACTAGAGGTGACAATCGCGGCCTACTACAGTAACGTGTCAGGCTGGACGAACCAGCTCGCATGCCTGTCGAGCTCGCCTCAGATGAAAGGAGATCGATTTGCCCTTATATATTTTCTTTCCCACTCCCTCATTCTCGCATTTTTCTATGTCTTATTAGATTCTCAACTCTCTCATTATTCGTCTCTCTTTGTTTTTTTTTTCTTTTTTTTTCACTACCTCGTCAACTCTCCCATTTTTCCACTGTATTTATTCTTTTTTTTTTTTTTTTGGATCTTCAACTTGTTAAATTTTGTTTTTTTTCCTCTAATTTTCTTCTTTATACACCAAATCACGCATTAAAATTATCGAAAAAAACTTTAATTAGTTTTACAAAAACTTATACTTTACGTATTTTTACATATTTTCAAGAGAGTCATTTTACTTTTAAATAAACTCAATTGACATGTTACGTGCCATGAAGGATGGAAGATAGCCGAGGAAGATATAAATGGTTAATATTAAACACTTGATATTCAATGTGATTAAATTTTCTCTGTAACATTCTTGAATAGACATAGCGTTTGTAACAATCTTATTGTTACCACTCTTATTTGTTATTTTACATTTTTGATCAATCATTCTTGTACATCAAAAGTTGCAAAAAGAAAGTGTGAATGACTAAATATAATATAAAAATAATAAATATTTATTATAATTTTAATAATTATTTTTTTTAAAATACATTATATCATAGGCAATGATGACAAGGAGAGACAAGCTCATTCATGCATGGAATATTCACATCCTTACAAAAAGATGTTATTGATTTATTGACAGAAAATGGTGAGACAATATGCAAACCATCAAGTACTCCATTGATTCCAAAGTAAAATTTAATTTAAATTTTAAAATATGAATTTTTTTTAAATCTCTGAAGTAAAATTTAAAAAAATTTAAATTCTAAACTATAAAAAAGAGCAATTTAAATCTTGTCAGTCCATCTGCACCGGTCAACCAATCAGTGCCTGTAATCAATTATTGATCATGTGTCGTGACATTTAGTAAGAATGGTCGATCAGTTCGTGAGACCAGTCGATCGTTCTCCTCTCCTATTTAAGGAGAGATTCTCTATTTTCAAATCACAGCTATCGAAAACTCTAAAACATTTCTACTATTTCTTGCTCCAACGAAATTTCTCTTGATTGATTGGTCAAAATTTCTCTTTATCGTTTAGCGACGACGTTAGATTCTGATTCAAACAGAACGGTTGATTTAGCGAAACATCAACTGGTGATGCCGATATGGATTGGTAGTCGTACATCATGTCTGCATATGGTGATTTACGATCTTTCGATCACTTAGATGCAAATGAAGAAATAAATGTCCATTCGATCTTTAGAACTCTAGACGATGAGATTCGAACATCGGTGGGCTCAGATGATAGTGAAAAGCATACTGGCAAAAGAACAAATTTCAATGGGATTTTTTTTTTTTGGTAGAAAATATAGTTCTTTAAACAAAATTAGAGAAGAAATAGTCAATTATTCTTTGAAAAATGATTATGGTATAAAATTCACCAAAAGTGAAAAGTGGCTACTGACGACTGAGTGTGAAGACCAATGTGAGTAGAGACTGCATGCCTCGAAGATGCAAGATGAATTTACATTTCAAGACAACAAAATGGATGACGAATCATTATCTAGATAGGTTGAAAAGTCAATCTACGTGAGAAATCTATTCCATTATCGAAACAATGAGAAAAGAGTTGACTGTCAACATTACACTCAGTCTTGCTCAAAGAGCAAGAAGAGTAGTTTGAACACTTAACAAAGGCAGGAGCGACGAACAGTATAAGCTACTGTGGTCTTATGCAACAGAAATACATAAATCAAATCCGGTAGCACATTAAAAATATATACTTACGAGATGAGTTCTAATTCATTGGTATGCCAAAGAATGTATATGTGCACAACTACTTGCAAGATAAGTTTGTTGTAGTACGCTCGTCCTATATCTGTTTGGATGGTTGTCATCTAAATGGCTCATGTCTTGATCAATTACTTATAGCTGTCAGTATTGACGCAAATAATGAAATATATCTCGTTGCTTTTGTTAACGTTGAAAAAGAATGCGCAGACACATGGACGTGGTTTTTGCAAAATTTGAAGTGAGATCTACACACTATATCTGGAGACGAATGGACAATTATTTTATCTCGACAAAAGGTATAATACATTTCTAATTGTTATTTATAAATAGGAACGTTGTGGTAATTATATTGTTTTATATTGACTTTGTTTTTCTTTCAAATATTAGGGTTTGGTGAAAGTTATGGAAGATAAATTTAAAGAAGTCAAACATTGCTACTATCTTTGACATACATACGCAAATTTCAAAAGCTAATTTCGAGGCAAAGCATACAGAGATTCAATGTGGAAATGAGAAAATTATATCAGTTTAACCCGGATGCCCACACATGGCTTCGAGAAGAAGAGCCTAGATATTAAGATAGTTATGTCTTCTCTTCGATCCCCAAGTGCGAAATGAGATTGAATAATTTATACGAGTCGTTCAATGTAGTTCTATTGCCTGTCAGAGACAAACCAATCTTGACCATGTTCAAGATTATCAAAAAGTGCTTGATGACTCGCATTGTGAAAAAATTTGAGAAGTTAGCTTAATTAACAGAGCTCATGTGTCCCTAGATAAGGAAAAAACTTGTTAAGCTAAAAAGTGTAGCTCAAAATTTGAGCTCTATCTTTGCAGGTGTCACGACCCGAAAATCTACCCATTTCCGGTTCATTCACTACTTTGATACCATCTCTGTTACGCCCCGGAAACCCTGCACGGTTCCAGTTCGCACACTTCTACTACTCACTCACTATGCTCGGAAAATTTGAATAAAATTTAAAATTTTTGTTCCTCGACTTAAAACGACATTTTTGAAAATGTTTTAAAATAGCATCACAGTAGAAAACTCGATTAAAATCAATTTAAATAAAACTTTATTTTCATAAAACATAAAACAGAGAAACCGGTCGACACCTGTAAACGTCGGTCAACACTTGGGTTGTCTCGAGTTTTTCATTGGTTAACACTGAGAACACCGGTCGACACTTCTACGCTCTTTTCAGAGAGCGGTCGACACTTGCTTTCACAGGTCGACACCTTCGTCCTCTCTGTTTTCCAGCGGTCGAGCCTTGTAGCCGGCAGCTACCATCTTTACACTAACTGGTCGACACTTCCACACACAGGTCGACACCTCATGAGGCTCTGTCTCTGCAGGTCGACCTTTGCGGTCGACACTTCCACACACAGGTCGACACCTCATGAGGCTCTGTCTCCGCAGGTCGACCTTTGCGGTCGACACCTGCCGAGTTTATCGACCATTAAGTCTATCGGTCGACACTACCTCCCTAGAACTCTGTTTAAAAACCTTTAAAAAACTTCAAAATATCAACCGACTTCGACTCAACGCTAAAAAAAATAACTCAGCGTACATTTTTCCATCAACTCAAAATCATTATTTACGTAAAGAAAACGCCTACTAATGTTTGAAATCCGTCTTTACGTTCAATCGACCCAAGACCACAAAAATCATTTCAATTACACTCCCAAAACCCATACATATGTCTACCATAGTCAAAACGCCCTAACAGTCGGCCAAATCATCCACGTGCGTACTCCTTCAACGGCCTCCTAATCCTAAGCATGCTCTGAGTACTCACAGACTATAGCGTCGTCGCCTACATCACAGAACGCAACTATTAGCGTAATGTTAAGTAAGTAATGGATAATCATAAACACTGAAAAACAACCACATCATAACATATGCAATTTCTACAGTTTCATCTCTAATTTCGTTTTCGTCTCTTTCTTACATCTTCTTTATTTTCTTGCTATTGGGTTCTTCTTTACGTGCTAGATCAAGGTGGCACACCTTGCGGTCCACCTATAGGGACAAGGTCAACCTCAATCTAGTAAAGTGACACACCTCGCGGTCCACCTTTGGGGACAAGGCAACCACGCAAAACGGAGGAAGAGTGATATACCTCGGGGTCCACCTCTGGGGACAAAACCACTCAACCCCACCTTTCTTATGTTCTTACGTATCTTCTCATTTCATTCGTCTCGTCACATCCTACTGTTTCACTTTGTAAAAATATGAAAATTCATTTTTCGTTTTGTTCTCCTACTTTAAAACAATGATGTACAACCATGAAAGCATAACATAAAATAAACGTGCAATGCATTCTACTGAATTGTGATGTAGGCTCGAAGGAAAAACTCCTACTACATTACTTACCTAGGGTCCTTAGCAACTCGTACCCCGTATACGGCTCTCTAACTGGAGAACCTATGAAACCACACCTTCATTAATTCTACTTCGTTCAACGAATGATATCTTAGAGGACTAACTATCTATTAGGAACTTATCTTAGATTTGAAGAATCGAAGGAGGAACGGAGGAGAATCGTCTGCTGTTGGAAGGAGAAATCGCCGAGGGCTTCTATAACTGAAGAAGAGGGGAGGACCTAATTACTAAACTGCCTTCAACCTCTAATCGTTTAATAAATCTATTATTCGGCTCGATTACGGCGGTTGGATTCCTAAATTTCTTTCTTCTCCATTAGCGTCAAAACAATCTTTTATTTAATGGTAGAAATTCTCCGCTCTCAATTCTGACCAAAACTCCGCCGATTATAATTACGTAAATCCAAAATTAGTTTTAACGGAAAATTTTTTGGTCTTACAGCAGGAGAGCAACGATTTGAGGTCAACAATGACTAAGAATAATACGTTGTCGACATGAATGTTAGTGCGTGCAACTGTAACAGGTGGGAACTTACCAGAATCTCTTGTGCCCAGTACATTCCATGCATGCATTTCCCGATAGTAGTACCGCAAAATTACGTGCATCAATATGTCGATGTTCTCATAGTTTATTCAACCCCTGAACGCCACCAAATGTGGCCGCACATGCCCGGTCTGAAGGAACTCTTCTCGCCCAGAAGATATCGGCAACCTGGTAGGCCGAAGAAGTCAAAAGTGCAAGATGTCGATGAGACGTTTAATTCAACAATTAGCAATAAGTGCTCAAACATATCGTGTCGTATATGTCGACAGCAAGAGCATAACAGTTGCATTTATCCTCACAGGGGATCTGCATCATTCGTTGTTTTGCAAGTCACGTTTATAGATTTCCACTCATTTGACAGAACGTAGGTACAGTTCAACACATTTCGCTCATAAACACACTGTCATTCTATTTTAATATAATTTTTATTATGTGCAGAAATCTGCAATGCAAGACCAAGCTGAAATTATTGACTACTATAATTTACTTTTGAAAATGAAAATAAAAATGTATTATTTAGCATCCGTGTAATATTTATTACATTTTTTTGTAATTTCAATGATTATTCAAATTATTTATTTTGGTTTATTTAAATAATATTTATTTATTTTAACTTATTGAAAATTATAATTATTCATTTCTTTTAGTTTCTATAATTATTCAAATTAAAACTTTCACTGAAAAAAAAACTCTATTATAAAATAATTTAAATACACTAATTAATATAAATAATTTAAAAAAGAATTAAAATACATAAAATTTACCAACAAGAAGTAAAGTACATGAAATGAAATACTAAAACTAATTTAAACTATGTCGGTGGGCCATCGCCGTCTTCGTCATTGTTCGTCATCCAATCCCTGATCTGCTCATCCAATCCCTGATCTGCTCATCCATCTCTATGTAGGACTGAACGAAATAATTTTGTGACTCAGTCACTTCTCTTTAGCTCACGGCGAGCTCATCGACTTTGCCTATAAGGAGCTGCATCTCTTGTTGCTGGCTCTGTTGCATCTGATACATTTCCTGCAGATGATAGACTATATCTTATCCACTACCCTCCTGGAGGGCTAATAGCGGCGATGCGACCTCCTCCATCAGCACAACCCGAGAGGTGGATGTCCATTGATCGCTCTTTAGCATCCAAATCATCAACGTCAACGAGACTCATCCGAAATACGTCAACGGATCTGTGAGCTCTCATCTTCTCGCCAACTGGTAGCTGAATCCTATTGAGATGGATGATCTTATGAATAATCGTGTTGTACAAGAGACTCTTGTTAAATGTTCACTCGACCTCATGCATGTGGCTTAAAATCAATAATGCATGGTCACTAGACTTCTCGTTACACAACTTCTCCATGACATACAGACCCATGCAGCTCACGAGATATCTATATTCATCTCACGGTAGAAGGATGTGGGTTAGCATAATATGAAGAACCCGAGTTCTGATATTTAAATCTCTCGATCATGGCTTCATGAACCCCGCTATGTCGAAATTGCGATGAATTCCCTGTAGGAATTCTACTCTCTCAGGCAATCCAAAAAAAGGGCAATCTCAGGAAGTTTGGTAATATTGCTCCATCCCTTCCATGGCAAACCCTCCGTACAAGGATGTACGTCCTCAAACCTTTTGACCTCCCAGTTGCTATCAAGTTCGTATAGAAGAAGCAAACTATTCAATCGCAGCTATCACCCCTCAATGCATACACCCAATGTAGGCCGATGCTGTCAAACATCTCTTGAATCCCAACAACTCACAACCTCTAAAATTGACAATTTTCTAAAATAATTAAGTATTTGAGCAAATCGTACTCAAACTTTTTTCGACACTCTTCATTCCGAAATTCTATGGCCAGTAACTGTCAGGTTCAAATATTAAAACAGTACTATATTAAACACTTGATTAAAACAAAATAATAGTTTTTTTAAAATAAAATTATAAATTTTAGGGTTAAACTCCATTTATATAGTTTGCAAAATTACCACGTAACTTTTTCGAATTAAATTTTATTATAAATCTAGGAAGAGGTTGTAAAAGTATTAAACGATAATGAATACATTAGAAAAAAAAACTTTCTTAAAAAAACGAACGTTAATAAAATCTTAAACTACAAAAAAATAACAATTCATACATTGCATTGTCGGTCAACTAACTGAAATTTTTTCGGAGCAAAAAAATAGTAGAGAGATTTTAAAGTTTTCGAGAGTTATGGATTGAAAAATGGAGAACTTAACGGTCGACTAGTCTCATTACAAGACATGACACATGATGCTAGTGATCATGGGCTAGTCGACCGGTCCGGTTGGACCGGTCGATCGTTTTGGGAATCTAGTGCCATGTAGGCACTGGATAGATCGATCGACTAGTCCACGGTAACGGTCAACCGACAAGATTTAATTTTTTTTTTTTTATAATTTAAGGTTTAAGTTGTTTCAAATTTTAATTTAAGAGTTTTTATATTTTTAAAAAAAATCTCATACTTTATAGTTTAAATTGAATTTTATCCTGGATTCTAATCTCAAACTTGAAAATGAGAATGAAAGTAACTAGAGAGAGATATCAATGATAGGTAGAAAAACTCATTTATTTATCACACCCGTAGGTGTGATTAGTTAGTTTATGTGTGGCCATAAGGAAATTATATGCAAACAGCCAATTGAGTGTTACAATATCTCAGACAGAATTCCAAGCAATGGCTAAAGGGGTATGCCAGCTGCTATGGTGGGATGACCCTATGACACTAGTGCGATAATAAATTTGTAATCAACATAGCTTACTAAAACATACTAAAATTGACGGACAAGAAAGACTAAAATAATGTGGCCTAACCAATTGTGGATGCAGCATACTTAGCCCGCAGGAGAGTGTTAAAATATGCACTAGAGAATTAGTGTATTTTTAAACTTTATTACGTTGTTGGGTTTGAATTTTCTATACACAACTTCCACAGTATAGTTCAACTGAAGGATGGGGGGAGAACATAAATTAAATGATGGAAAACTGAAGAAATTTGAAGATCATATTCATAACTGAAGTAGTTCTTTAAGTACTCAATCAATATAATAGATTACAGTTGAAATGCTAAAAAAAAAAAAAAAGAAAGAAAAATAAACTCTTCAGAAAGACTCCTAAGAACCTACTCATAATCAGCACCGTTAATTCACTCATATCAGAGAACTTACAGACATGATCTCACATGTTTCATAAGAAAATAAGCAAATTAAAAAAAAAAAAAAAAGCAGCTGTTTTTAAATGTTTCTATACAACGATAAGTTCTGTTAGTCAAGCCTTCCAGACATAATCCATAGCATCATCAAAATCACTGTTAAAAAACCCATTATCCGAGAAATCATTGGCTAAGTCGTGCATCATACCTTCTTGCAAATGAAGATCGGATGACAAATCCGGTGTCCTCTGATTGAATCCGTTATTTCCACCGCCTGCAGACGAGTTACTGATTGAAACACCTTTGAAACTGTCGCTACGACTCGGAGCCAGCCCAGGGCCATTACTTCCCGATAGATTACTAGTGGCTGGAGCTGACAGGGAAGGGCTTCTGCCATATCCAAGACCACTTCTAATCATATTGCCGCTTGGGTTTGGCCCAGATCCAGTATTAGACATCTGTAAAAACTGCTGGATCATCTGATGCTGTAAAGCTTGATTGCCCTCACCCTGAGGATGGGTTTGTTGAAAGAGGCTATTAGAGCTCAGGGACCTTTGTGTGAGAACATGCAGCTGGGACTGAGATGGAGGCAGATTCGGGCTTGAAAAGCCACTGGCCGGAAAGTTCTGCATAGAGCCAGGGATCAAAGAGGCATTACCTTGGAAGCTAGAGGATGGAATCTGGTTAGAATTGTTGAAGGAAGATGACGCCTCCTGTTGATGCGAACTAGGATTTGAGTTCATTGAGTTCTGTCTCATGAGTATATTTTGGTATGTGGTGAGCGCCAAAGCAGCTTGGGCAGAGCCACTCAAAGCTCCTCGACCGACCATTTGATGGTTGCTATTCACTTGGTTGCTGAGACTTGGATGCATTGCTATTAACTTATTAAGAGTATTGCGGTCAGTGGGCAGACCCTGAACACTTGCTAATTGTTCCATCTCTTGCATTTTTTTAATCTGTAGTTTGGCTGCTGCAGCATGGCGAGGATAATTTTTCAACCCCTCTGCAACCACATTGACAAGTATCAACCAAATTAGAAAAAACTAATGTTTTCTGTCTAATTTAAACTTTCAGAGATCCAACTAAGAAAATAAGGAGATACGAGAATGGAAGGTCCATAGTGCAGGTTTGCATGCAATCTCACTAAGTTATATTATCATGCAAACAAGAGCAAATATGGTCCCCATATCAGAAATTCTTTTTCCAGACATTCAAAGTTATTTATTTACAAGAACTAGAACCAAATAATGATAGTCACAGTAACACTAAATCATCCCTGCAATGCCAAAGGATATGGATGAAGGAATTACCAATAGGCCCAATTTTGTGCTCACGGGAGAAATCGACAAGATCTTTCATGCTATTGACAACTTCTGATATCTGTCGAGGCATAGAGAAGAGGAAATAAATGCAATGAAAGAGAAAGAACATTGATTTGCTTCCAGACGTTCATGGAAACAAACCTGCAAACACCTCACATATCTTTTAGAGAAACCCAAGTCGTTAAGTGACTGCAACTCTAAACTCTTTGCCAGTTGATGGCCAGCTGTCAGCACCCTATGGAAAAATCAATTTTATTATTCTTCTTTCATGTATGAGCAGATAGACAGTAGTTTTACTGAACTTAAGACTAATACACACAAAGTCATCAATTTACAAGAAGCCCACGATTAATGCAGTGAATGAACAAGCTAGGCCTGATTTCCACTGTTAGAGAAGCTGTAAGACAAAACTGATGGCTAATATTGCTTGATTAACTCACATATTGCTGTTAGCTAGTAAATCTTTCTGTGACACCACATCTGATCCACCTTCAGATATTGTACTCTGGCATTTTTGAGCTACCTGGACTAACTGATTCACCTACAAAATATGATTATTTTTTAACACACATACACGCATGTCCATAAACTAGAAACACTTGAAAAGTGTAAAATAAATGAACATATTATTAAATGACAAGTTAAATTCAAAACTTTCTAACGAGTCAATTAGACAAACATAGATTATCCTTTAGTTCTAATGAAAATTTGTTCCAGTGAGCATAGACAAGCGTGGATTAAAAGGTACGGAAACTGAATCATAATGTTCACAGAACCCTATTGAAAGTATATGGATGCAAATCAGTCCAGAGGCTATGACATAGCAGACATACATATTCCCGTGAGACTATAGACAAGAAGGAGCCAAAGTGCCATTTATTTTTCTCCCTTCTATGTGAGAACAACATTCCAACTTATTCTAATAAATAGTATCTCTTGTGTTCTGTGAAGCCAAGAAAATCATGTAGACTATTTTTTTGTATGGAAAAATTGTCTCTATTTCAAAACTATCCCAATGAAAGACAATACAAAACACTTGAATAAGGCTTTTGAAAGCAATACCTGTGGTGCAACCAACCTTCGAGGAAGGAGTTCTTCATGGCGCCGAGCACAAAACTCCCATGATAATATCTGCATAACATTGAATCCCATCAATACAATAGGATAAATAATTCAAGCAAAAAATTATATCTCTCACCTTTAATTCATTAGTGAATATGATACGAAGCTGGCCCTCACGAACAACGCGAAGTTGCTCATAAACACTCTCTTGAACAGCTCTTCCGTACTCCAACATCATATTTCCGGAATTAAATCTACATTCACGAGGCAAATCCAAAAACAGAAGCTCATCGATGACTCCACTGCCAAATTTGATCTCATTTAGTCTAGGAAGTACTTCATAAGTAGCTTCTGAAAACCAAACCCCATGAAGGAAAGTACATCAGTTAGGATCTCAATACAGATCAATAATTAAAGACATCTATTGCTGCAAAACTAAACATATTAATCTCTGCATATCATATGTATGCTCCTTTCATAAATATTTATATTTTATACAACTTCTATAAGCACCCGTGTGGATATACTAAACAAGCGCATATCAAGCAACAGGAGCAAATCATATTGTATGCTTATATTAGTAATTACATATTGTACGAATTTATGAACACCCATGTGGCTAAACTTCCTTAAAATAACCAAAAGAGTCTGGCTATAAATTGTTAATAAATTTATGTGGATAACAAGTTGTGTATATACACCCTTTCATACAGTAGACAAGTGAGAACCTTTAAAGCTGAAGAAACAATAATATCACAAAGCAAGAGAGACTCGTAAATTTAAATTTAATGGCATTAAAACTATCAATGTTCTTACCAAATCCTCTTCCGGATTTAGATCCACAGATATCACATTGCCATGCATCCTGTGAAAGATGAGAATAAAAGAGTAACTATGAGATAGATATTCTTAAAATTCAAACCAAACAAACGTGTGCACTTTGTATTATCAATAAGTAGAAGAAAAAAACAGTTACTAGCAATAGGTGAGTACACAAAGAACCAAATTTTAGAAATGACATATGAACATAAGACGAGTACTAAAATTTATGATGGAATTGCACAAATCTTTAATATGCTGATCAATATCCACTAAATTTATCATAAGTGCATTACCGATTCGTTCGGCCTTTGTTGGTTAAAAAATTACATAGGTTCTTATCTCACCCTATTGTAAAGAAAGATGTAAGAACATTATCATAAACACAAAATCAGGAAAACAGATGAAGCTCATACGCTCACCATAGCTGCCTGAGGAAAAACACCAAGTGCATTATGGCCAACATTATCATACAATGATAAGCACCATCGTTTCTTTGCGCGTGGCGAGTAATACTCTGTTACAAACTTTCTCCAATAGGCAATGCTATTGTCCTATCATTAAAAAAAAAAAAAACATTTATAAAAAAATGTACAGTATCCGGATGTATTGAAATTAGATATAAAAAATTAAGGCCACATTTATTGTTATAAAATGATGAAAATGAAAAAAAAAATATATAATTTCAGTTTTTTCAGTGAGGAAAACAATAGAAGTTAGGGAATAAATACTAACAGGAGGCCTTTGTCGTTGATGATATAAATACTGCATCAGCCGACGAGAACATATACCACCATCATATGGTCGTTTCATTGGAGAACTAGGCTGCATTGCCTGCTGTTGCAACTGCTGCCTCAACTGCATTTGCTGCTGCTGCTGCTGCTGTAACTGAGCTCTCTGCAACTGTGGCATAGACTGCAAAATCTGCTGTTGTTGGCGTAATCTTTGTTGTTGTAACAGAGCTTGCACTTGAGGATTGCGTCCTTGTAACTGCAAGGAGTCTTGCCTCTGAAATAGCTGCTGCAATACCTGCTGTGGCAGAATATCTTCCTGCTTTGCATCCAACCGTGGTTTCTTCTGCACCTGAGAAAAATTACCAGTATCTGGAACAAAAGACCCAGAGAGTCGTGCACCAAGAGGAAGTGAAACTTGGCCGGTTTGTGATGGTGGCAATGATGTTGCACTTGATGCACCTTGCTGTGACAGCAGTTGGTTCTGTGGAATTTGTTGGGAATTGTGGTCTTGTTGTGAATTTTGTTGCACCACAGAAGAGCCATCCATAACTGATGATCCGGAAATACTAAGATTATTAGATGAGAATGACAAAGGTGATGCGGGCAACCGCATATACGACTCGTTATTGATGCTAGCACTTCTCTGAAGATGGGCCCCACCTGAAAATGCTGAGTTTGCATCTGTAACCAAAGAACTTGCCCCAACACTTGGACCAGAGTTCGCCACACTATTTAAAACTGTATTATTCAAATCCCCCGAGACTGGAACCAAATTTGATCTTGCAGTTCCAGGGACTGAAGTAGATGAGTTACCAAAAGATGAGCTCAAGTGAGAATTAATAATGGCCTGGGAGTGCCCCTCTGCTTGGAAGAAAATCCCTGAACTGGAAGAAGATTGTGCCAACCCTCCAGCAACCCGTGAAGGCGCCATTGGGAGCACAGGTCCCAGGCAGTTGTAATCTAAATAACACTCCAGAGCCAGGCCTGACTAATTAAGAATATATTGCTCACCAACTCTATTAAGAATAGCCAAAACATAGAAAACTTTCTAGAACATGGCCGATATCATCGAGGCAAGTAGAAAAAGTATCACTATCCTCCTAGGACAGTTAGTCTTAATAGTGCCAAATAAAGAACATGGTCAGACCAATATTCAGTTCTTCATCTGCCTAAATACAAGGGAAAAAAAAAAAAAAATCATCAGTACTGGAGCATCACAAGGTTAAAACGAACTAAACGAATGCTTGACAAAATTTCAATCCAGCTTTCAAAACTACAAGTCCAAACAGACGTAAAGCCAATAATCATACAGTGATGCACAACTGTAGGCAAAGAAAGTACATATAGCCCAAAGTCCTAATTTTTAATGAGTAAGCTAGAAAAGAGCACTAGCTATGATCCAAAGATCAAATCCTACACTGACCAACTCGCATAAACTTCAAATTCGGAACTCTTTAAGTAACCATTAACAAAGATCATCCATAAATTTATAAAAGCAAGATTAAACTGTAGGTAGCTCAAGCCGTCTTTGGTAAAGAAAAAAAAACCTACAAATACCGAGTAAAATTTCCCAAAATTTGCAGCAAATTATGCTATTAATGATAAGCCAATCACGTAGATCAAGAGAAATAGAATCAAAAATTGAGTCTCCCTGTTTTTCTTCATTTTACATTAAGAAATTGCCATTAAGTCTTCAACAATCCAACAGATCGATCAGCACAGAATAAAACTAGCAAGAGAAAGAACAAGAACCAAAAAACAAAACGAAAAATTAACCAAGAACAAAAGAGTAATGAATGAACTACTGACCCTATAATTTTTCAGCCGAGAAGCGTAAGCGTTGGTCCTTCTCGATGAATTGCGGAAACTGAAGCAAACACAAACAATGTTGAGAGAGAAAAAGACAGAAGAGAGAGAAAGTTTGGGAGGGGAAGAGGTGTGGCCGGGAAGCTATTTATATAGCTAAAAGGAATTGCCGAGGGGAAAGTAACCGGCTGCGTCGGTAAACAGACTAATGGCACCGGTGAAACCGGGTTACCTCTGGACACGTGTAATTAATTTGGTAGGAAAACGTATTCGGTGAGTGATCGTACGGTAGAGGCAAGGTTTAATGATACGTGGCTCTATTCTATTGGATGATCATGAGGTTTTCTTTTGATGAATCAGAAGATGCTCATTTGTTAACCTGCATTGACGTTTAGGATGCTAAAAAGCACACACCAATTACATATCGCCATGTTAGTGATATTGTGGCCTTTTCTTAAAATTGTCTTGGTCAATATCCTGCAATTTGAGGTGTTAATGATTTTTTCCCCTTATTTTTAAAGTACAAGTAAAAGTTTAAAAACACTTGGGGTAACCCTTAAATTATCTACTGTGAATAAGCTAACATTTATTGTCACTCGTTTTAAGCGAAGGCAACCATCACGGTTACCCTCGTTTAGGCTGTAGGCAAATTTGAGGTTGCCTTCGGAAAGCCCCTCTGGTGATTTCTCGACTCCCTTGTTCATTCAATCGACGATCTCCACATTATTCCTTCTTATTTTTTACCTCTAATCCTCTATTGATTTTGTCCACCGCCGCATTATTTATTTACAGAATCGCCCTAAATTCGTGACCTAACTTCAGCCGATTTGGGTTTGGGGTCCTTTGATTTCTCTTTATTGTAATGACATCAAGGATTCCCAAACTTACCTTGAAATGAAAAGATGCTCCAATACCGAGATAATCGTCTCAGATTCAACATATTCAAGTAAGGCATTTTTCTCTTGAGTTTAGATTGCATAGAGATAGAGTGCAGTTTGAGTTAAATATTAAGCATCATTCCATTATTTGCTCTAAGATAGTAGAATTTGGACGTTTTACTTCATTGAGAGTAAGAAAATTATTTGAAAAAATTAGAATAGTTGGTTTGTGCAAAATTGACAATGATATTCATGAGAGATTGATTCGTCTATTTTATGCATACGTGGCTTGTACGACACAACAATTGGTGATCAAGACATACACAGGAGAGAAATTAAGTTGACCCCAAGTACCATCAATGAAGTAATTGGTTTTTCGATGGACGAGCTATTTCTAATAATTTCGAACATAGTCAAGATCGGTTTGTCCCTAGCTAATAGGATGCATGCCTTGAATGACTTGGTCAAGTTATTTAGACTTATGTCGCACATTGGGATTGAATTAAAAGCATGTGTCACCCAACTTTTCGAATTGATGGCTCCTCGATATATGTATGTTGCTTCCTCAACCATAGTTTTTTCATTTCATTCTCAAATTGCACTGATGTGGTAGCCCTAGATGCATTTCACATTGCGTCTTTGTACTGCTTCTCTCGAAATTGTTTTCGAATATTAACATGTAAATGTGTGAGGCATAAACGATATTCGGTTGACCATATATACTTATTCATAGTGACACCAACCTCTAAAAGGGACAACGCACAATAAGTTAAATGTTCAAATAAAAGCATAACATTCACATCAAAGGCAAATAACTTTGTTGATCTGACACAAATGTCTACCCACACCCCAAATGACTCTGTCTATCTATCAGCAGTAACTATGGAAACTACGACAATGAGTCTATACATTTTTCTTCCACCACCGTTATAACAATTAGATAAATTCAATCATTGTTATCAAGACTGACTGCTGTAAGTAATTGGCTGGGAGATGAGTAATTCAAATGGCATCCATCTAAAAAATCAAAGGTCTTTCACACTTAAGTATACCCCTTTTGCATGCAGCAATACACATGTATATTCTTTGAAAATTGGGTTTGAGCGTAGAATCATTCACGTCTACACTAACGGCCAATGTACTACCACGATTGGATCTAAGAATCTCTTCTTCGTACGATCGTAATAGTTTATATTGTTATTTCTATTTTCCTTCATTTCGTGTTTGAACTTTCTTCTTTGCCTTTTTGACAATACTTGGTGTAATATTGATATTGAAATCTTTCATGACTGTCTCAATAATAGAATGAATACCCCAAGTAATCTGACTTTTAAACATGTCCAAAAACTGGTTTGTCACCCATTTTACAAAAGCATATCGTCTTTTCATCTTTCGCGAACAAGTATGAAAGTCATTATAACTCTTTATTTGGAAGGTAAATTCGCATTGCATCTCTAACGCGTTGAGTTGCCAACTACATCCCTTCTGACACGTAGTAGTCAACTAATGTTTATCACTTTTTAAAATCTTATCTCATATCCATTTTTTCAAAGTATAATTTACTATTTTTTCTCTAATTTCTTTTAAAGAACAATACTTCCTATTCAGACAAATATTTTGGGAACATGATTCGCTTTAAGACCTACTCTCCACATCATCATCACCTTTCGAGTTACATGAATGAATCTCCTCATCCAAAGATGTAGAAATCGAGTGCACCAATATTTCATATGTAACATCGTAATGATCAAATGCACGAAGCTCTTGCTCAACAAAATCTGAAATCAAATCCATTACAAGTTCTCGATCAGCAATCTCATGCTCACTAGTTTCTCCAATTCCCTTCATTCCACAATTAGGAAAATGATTTGTAATGGTTCGAACCTTTATTACTGTATTGATTTGAATTTTTAATTTTTTTTTTATCAATGATGTAAGAGTGAATATTTATATATGTGAACAATATGTAATTGAGAATGTACATATATAAATGTTATGTAATAATTGAGTTAGAAATAGGTTGTATAAAAAAAAGGATAAATTAAAAGACGAGAAATTGACGTTTTGGAAAAAAGTGGGAAAACATAACATGTGACTGATTGATCACCTAATTGGTGAAGAAAAGGAAATCGGAGGGGGTGCCGATCGATTGATTGAGGCATGACCGATCGATCACCCCGTTAAAAAATTTCAAATGTGTAAAATTCGCTTTTTTGATTAAAATTTCAATTAATTAAATAAATTAGATTAAAAATAATCAAATTAGGATTAGATTAAATAAAATAAATAAATAAGAAGGATTAAATATTAATTAATTAAGGTATTTTGGTAATTATTAAAAGAGTAATTACCCTTGAATTGTTTTCAGAAGGGGATGAGGTGGCTGCTTTTTTTGTGGTTTCTGCGCGGGAGAAAAAGAAATAGAAAGAGAAGAGATTCCAGAGAAGAAAAATTTGTGGGGAAAGGAGGAGAAAAGGAAAAGGAAAAGAGAGATTCGTTGATCTGTCCTTTAAGGAAAGTTGTTCAGCTCGGTGAGATAAACGTTTTGGTGGAGAAATCGATAGATTCGGTAGAGCTTTGTGGAGAGAGTGAAGGAACTGACATACGGTAAATACCTCTAACAATTAGAATAATTAGTTTATGCTTTAATGCATTACTAGGTGGAAATTGATTATAATACTATTTTAGATCTGGATATGATAGATTTGATTGTGATTTAGTTGAGATTGGAAGTTGAAGGAAATTGATGTTGTTTTTAATTCAAATTAATATGAATTGTGAAAAATTGGTTTAAATCCGATTTATTGAATGGTTTAATTTCAGGTTTGTAAAGTAATTGAATTGTTAAATGTGGTATTTGAAAACTACGTTTTATATTGAATTGAACGTATTGATTTTAAATATCAATTGCATTGGTGAGTTGAGTTGCATTGTTTTAAACGTGCATAACATTGTTTTATAAATGTTTAAAAACATGCATTTAGAAAGGAGAGTGTATGAAAGTTGTGGTAATATAAGAACCCATTAAGCTAAACTCGACTCTTCGTATGTGATAAATATGACTATAAAAATGAAAAGGAGATTAACTGTATGTCATCCTTAGGTTAAAAATCTCTAAATCTCGTGGGGAAGTAATGTATAGGGTCTTATAGCCTTACCGGTGAAAGTTTGGAAATATGTAGGTGTGTGATGGTCATATGTGTCAATTAGAGTGGATTATATTTTTACATTTCATATTGAATGTTAAAAATAACATTAGCTGCTTTGAGAAAAAAAATATTTTAAATCGTGCATATTTACTATAATGCATTGGATTTTATCTATTTGTTGAGAATGATTTTAAATCATAATTGATGAAATTTTAAAAGGTTGGTTGTTTTAAACTATGGTTAATGACATAAATTTTAAATGGTTCGAATTACAAACATGCATGCATTTTTATATAAATGACATGGATTTCAAATCAAAATAAATTGATTAAAAAAATGTATTTTAGATGATGTAATATATTTTAACTTATAAAATGTATTTCGATTGTTGTGTATATTGTTTGGATGTTATTAGAAATATCTTAATTTAGAATGCCAGGTAAGAAATACATTATATATGTCGTTTAAAAGTTCTCACGTAGGGAATGTATGTTTTGAGTATGTGATAAATGTGTATTCTACACACTTAATTATACTCATTTATACTTGATTTGATAAATTTTTCTCAAGTATTTGTGAGAATTTGATATTTTTGATGTAAATGTGCATGTAAGGTGAATATTGGCAGGTCCGTACTTAAACAAAAATGAGGGAAAATGGACGAAAATGAGAGAGAAACCAGAGCACTTGCTGATCAATCTGCCAAGAAGGAGCGATTGATCGGCCATTGAAGCAAAAAAATAAAAAAATTTGAGAAGCAAAAAGACTGTCGGTCGATCGGCCACACAACAGGCAATCGATCGGCCAAGACGTCGCTGAAGGTGAAGAAAAAAGCATAAGTTGTGATCGATTGGCTATATTGAGCACTCGACCGGCTGATGTTTAGAAGGAGGATAAAAAAGATAGTTGATCGATTGGCTACTAAGCGGCGATCGATTGGTTATCGACAAGTTAAAATTAGGTTTTTAGAGGATTTTAATGACAAATCAATGTCAATCGTTAGATCGTGGACCTCAAAACCTAATTCACGATTAGGTTATAAAATAAAGGTTAAAGGCTGTTTCTAAGAGAGAGTCGGAGAGTATAAATTGGAGGATCATAATTCAAGATGTCATGATTGATGGATTAAGTTCATATTAGATTAGATTAATATCAATTATATTGATGAATATCAAATGTAGGTTGTTGTTTGAGAAGCTTCCCACCTCAGAAATCTGTTTCTCCCGTCGGGGCCCTGGGTCGAGTCCTGATAGAATTGACCAAACATACAAAGAGGGCTACGAATCAGAGGTTGAAAAATCTAAAAGAGAAACGCAAAAAGGAATGGTTGATTGAACTGATGGAAAATCGTCGAAAGAAAACCTAGGTCGCGTGTGCATGACCTCGCCAATATATGCAGTCGCCCGCAGATTAAGAGTAGGGGACCATACATAAAAATGAAACTAAAACCCCTATAAGCAAGAGTTCCTGCGACCCAAATGAGAAAAACTGTGGTCGTTGCTCTCACTTAAAATGCTGCCACTCATGCTTAAAACGTGATCATCTGTAAGTGAATTTAATTGACATGACATGACATAATTTATGGGTTAGGTTGTCCATAACCTCATAGTTTAAGGACTTTTTTAAATCTTTTCCTTATATATTAATATTAAAAATAACACTATATTTATTTTTTTATTCTATTTTCTAAATATACTTACTCAAGTGTCAGACAATGATTAATGTAATAAAAATACAATTAATATTATTTTATTACCTTGTGGGACTAGTCGAATGGTCCAGTCGATCGCTACCCTAAAGTGTAACCTCTACTAAAATTGAACAAAACAAAGGACAATCTTGTTTAAGGGAGTTGACTCATGTCTGGAAGAGTCGACCTATCTAGTCGACCCTTGTTCAAATAGCGGTGAACTACCCTACAAGGTCGATCCTTGCATTGTCTGAACGTGATACATACAAAGTTTGCAGCTATTTTGTAACGTCCCAAAAAACCTCCATAATTTCTGATTCGCTACCAACTACTACTCGTCACCATCCTTCATATCTTCTACTAAATATTTCTTAGAAATTAGAAAGATTTATTTTTTTCGACTCAAAATGACTTTTTTTTTTCGAAACGACTTCCAAAAGAAATACATATAAATACCGCAGCAGAAACTCGTTTAAAATCGGTTTAAGTAACTTCACTCTTAAAACATAAAAACTAAAGAGACCGGTCGACACTAACAAATGTCGGTCGACACTACATGTAACGACCTCTTTTCTCAGTAAGATATTGTCCATTTTGGGGATTGGGTCGTAACCCAATATCATAACCTCACGGATTTGTTTGGCGAGAACTTCTCAGTCGGTCACCCAAGCTGGTACTGCTCTCGCCAGAGTACTCTTAATTTCGGAGTTTTTATGGGATCCGTTGTCAATTGTGGTTCAAAACGCGTCTTACTATCTTGGAAGGATTTTCTTACATATGTTTCATTTCCATATATCTCCCCCAAGCGATGTGGGACTGTGACGACCCCCTCTCTACGACTCGGGATTTGCCTACACTCGAGGCGTTACGTCACGCCGTCCCTCGAGATTTGCCCCACAGTCGTCATCATACATACACATCCGAGTCATTACAATCACCCCCCCTTCGGGG
>CM039519.1:4177281-4207476 GCA_022433055.1 Begonia peltatifolia | reverse complement strand
AAGATATTGTCCGCTTTGGAGATTGGGCCGTAGCCCAATATCCTCCACTCACGGATTTAAGTAACTCGTTTAAATCGGTTTAAGTAACTTCACTCTTAAAACATAAAAATTAAAGAGACCGGTCGACACTAACAAATGTCGGTCGACACTACATGTAACGACCTCTTTTCTCAGTAAGATATTGTCCATTTTGGGGATTGGGTCGTAACCCAATATCATAACCTCACGGATTTGTTTGGCGAGAACTTCTCAGTCGGTCACCCAACCTGGTACTGCTCTCGCCAGAGCACTCTTAATTTCGGAGTTTTTATGGGATCCGTTGTCAATTGTGGTTCAAAACGTGTCTTACTATCTTGTAAGGATTTCCTTACATATGTTTCATTTCCATATATCTCCCCCAAGCGATGTGGGACTGTGACGACCCCCTCTCTACGACTCGGGATTTGCCTACACTCGAGGCGTTACGTCACGCCGTCCCTCGAGATTTGCCCCGCAGTCGTCATCATACATACACATCCGAGTCATCACAATCACCCCCCCTTGGGGCCCAACGTCCTCATTGGCCACATTTCTGATTGAGTACAGGCTCTGATACCATTTATAATGACCTCTGTTCCGAGTAAGATATTGTCCGCTTTGGAGGTCGTAGCCCAATATCCTCCACTCACGGATTTGTTTGGTGATGACTTTCCAGTCGGTTACCCAACCTGATACTGCTCTCGCCAGAACACTCTTAACTCCAGAGTTCTTATAGATCCGTTGTCAATTGTACTCTAAAACGCGTCTTACTATCTTGAGAGGATTTCCTTACATATGTTTCATTTCCATATACCTCTCCTAAGTGATGTAGGACTGTGACGACACCCTCTCTACGACCTGGGATTCGCCTACACTCGAGGCGTTACGTGTACATATGAGAACGACTGCGGGGCAAACCTCGAAGGATGGCGTGACGTAACGCCTCGAGTGTAGGCGAATCCCGGGTCGTGGAGAGGGGGTCGTCACAGTCCCACATCGCTTGGGGGAGGTATATGGAAATGAAATATATGTAAAGAAATTCTCACAAGATAGTAAGACGCGTTTTGGAGCACAATTGATGACGGATTCTATAAGAACTCTGAAGTTAAGAGTGCTCTATCGAGAGCAGTATCAGATTGAGTGATCGACTGGGAAGTCCTCGCTAAACAAATCCGTGAGGGGAGGATATTGGGCTACGGCCCAATCCCTAAAGCGGACAATATCTTACTGGGAAAAGAGGTCGTTACAAATGGTATCAGAGATTGTACCCAATTGGAAATGTGGCCAACGAAGACGTTGTGCCCCGAGGGGGGTGATTGTGATGACCCGGATGTGTACGTATGAGGACGATTGCAGGGCAAACCTCGAGGGACGACGTAACGTAACGCCTCGAGTGTAGGCGAATCCCGAGTCGTAGAGAGGGGGTCGTCACAGTCCCACTTCGCTTAGGGAGGTATATGGAAATAAAACATTTGTAAGGAAATCCTCCCAAGATAGTATGACGTGTTTTGAAGCACAATTGACAACGGATCCTATAAGAACTCTAAAGTTAAAAGTGCTTTGACGAGAGCAGTACCAGGTTGGGTGACCGATTGGGAAGTCCTCGCCAAACAAAATCCGTGAAGGGAGGATATTGGGGTACGGCCTAATCCGCAAAGCGGACAATATATTACTGGGAAAAGAAGTCGTTACAAATGGTATCAGAAATTGTGTCCAACCGGAAATGTGGTCAACGAGGATGTTGGGCCCCGAGGGGGGTGATTGTGATGACCCGGATGTGTACGTATGAGGACGACTGCGGGGCAAACCTCGAGGGACGTTGTGACGTAACGCCTCGAGTGTAGGCGAATCCCGGGTCGTAGAGAGAGGGTCGTCACAGTCCCACATCGCTTGGGGGATGTATATGGAAATGAAACATATGTAAGGAAATTCTCCCAAAATAATAAGATGTGTTTTGGAGTATAATTGACAACGGATCTCATAAGAACTCTGAAGTTAAGAGTGCTCTGGCGAGAGTAGTATCAGGTTGGGTGACTGACTGGGAAGTTCTCGCCAAAAAAATTCGTGAGGGGAGGATATTGGCTACGACCCAATCCCCAAAGCGGACAATATTTTACTGGCAAAAGAGGTCGTTACACTACATATCTCTCGGGTCTTTTCATTGATCGACACCGGTCGGCACTTCTACACTCGTTTCAGAGAGGGGTCGACACCTTGATCCTCTCTGCCCTCGCGGTCGACACCTCTTCCAATTTTACACGGACCGATCGACACCTGGGACCAGGGTTGACACCTACTTCGGCTCTGCCCTGCGCAGGTTGAACCTCGCATTCGACACTCACCTTCTATTTTACACTGACTGGTCGACACCATGGACTTCGGTCGATACTTTGCACTCCAGAAACCTTAACAAAATTTAAAACAAAACAACACAGTTTTGACTAAATGTTTAAAAACCATAAATTCACTTCTCGACTCAATTTACAACCTGTTACGCACACCAAAATATTCAACCCAAATTCAAATTTCTCTTTTACATCAAAATAACCAAGTATGACTCAAAATATCTAACCACCCATACTTACACCCGCCATAGTCAAAACGCCTCAACAGCTGGCACAGTCGTCCCACGAGCGTTCTCCTCCAACGGCCTCTTAGTCCTAGGCATGCTTGAGATACTCACTAGCTGCTGAGTCATCACCTACATCACAGAACTCAACTATTAACTTAATGCTAAGTAAGTAATGCATACATATATACTAAAAACAAACATCTCCTACACATGCAGTTTTTATAGTTTCGTCACTACTTTTTGTTTTTGTTTTTTTTTTACATTTTCTTTATCTTCTTACTACTAGGTTCTTTTTTACGTGCAAGATCAAGGTGACACACCTCGCGGTACACCTCTCGGGACAAGGCCAACTTCAATCTAGTAAAGTGACACACCTCGCGATCCATCTCTCTGGACAAGGTCAGACACGTAAAGCGGAGGAAGAGTGATACACCTCGCGGTCCGCCCCTTGGGACAAGACCACTCCACCACGCCTTTATTATCTTCTTACGTATCTTCTCGTTTCGTTCGTTTCATCTCATTCTACTGTTTCACTTCGTAAAAACATAGAAATTCATTTTCGTTTCGTCTCGTAAATTAAAACCATGATGCACAATCAATAAAGCATAACATAAAATAAACGTGCAATGCAACTTACTGTACTGTGATGTAGGCCCGAGGGCAAAACTCTTACTACATTCCTTACCTGGCGTCTTTAGCACTCGTAATCCAAATCTCGTACGCTAACTGGAAAACCTATAAAATTATACATCCGTCAATTCTAACTCATTAAATTTATAACTCCCTATCTTGAAAGTCCTAACTCACACCAAAACCAAAACTCTCTACTAAACCCGAAATTCCGCACCATTTCTGTCAAATTTCAAAAATTCACAACTTATCCAATATTCGTCCAAATTGGACGATACAAAATACTATGGGTTCCTTAGGACGTCTAATTTCCTATGGTCTCATCTATTTCCCATTAGATGTCCACGGCTCGACCGAACGTGGCCGAACAGACACCATTCCAAAAATTCACATACTCGGCCAATTAACCACCCAAATATTTTCCACCAATTCTCATAATCCACTCCTATTTCTATCCTAATCACCAATATGTGGATGAAATTTAACTCTACACTCAACTTCTCATATTACCCTTCTAGGTTTTCATCAAATCACCCTATACTCTTGCCAAACCCGTTTTTGTCACTAATAACACTAACACATCAACTAACTATACAAAACTAACTAGAACTTATCGTGATTCAGAAGAACGGAGGAGGAATCGATCGCCGATCGCTCGAGGGAGAGGAGAAACAAGAGAGGGGAGGGGGGAAACACAGAACAGGAAATTTCCTCTTCTCTATTATAATTTTATTTTATATAATAATAATAATAATAATAATTACTAATTACTATTTCACCCTTAACCCTTAACTGTTTAATAAATCTGTTATATGGTCCGATTCCGAATGTATTCTCAAATTCTTCTCTCCTACATTATCCTCAAAATAATCTTTTACCGAAGAGTAGAAATTCTCTGCCCACAATTCCAACCAATATTCCGCTGATTACAATTATGTAAGTCCGAAATTAACCTAAATAGAAAAATATGGTTGTTACATGTTCGTAGTTTACTTTTGGCTTGGGTTCTTATTCTTAGTATAAGACCCATCAACTTTTCCCTAGTATCTTAATTGGAATTTTTATGTCAACTTTGTTTTAGGTTCAAACTCTATTTGCAGATTCAATGCATGTTTTTGATAGCACGTCTCGACTGTTCAGTAAGGCTGTTGTCATCATTGATGTAGAGATTTTATACTTTTGCATTGCATCTTTCTTTAAATTCTTATTTTGGTGATTTATCACCTATGGAAAAACCTGCCAAGGCCTGGTCACCAACACTAAATGTTTATGTATATGCGTGTATGTTTATGTATATGTATGTATGTCTAACACGTTTACCATTGATGCTTAGTATTTATTTATTGTTTGATATATATTTAATTAGACAATGAATCTTATTGATACTTTGAACAGTTTTAGTGTTAAAATATCACGAAACTATCTTAGTACATTTTTTGCTGCGTGAAGATATTTTGCTTCCACATTATGAAAAGAGATAATATGACAGTGATAATACCCTCCTTGTGTTGTCGCTGACCATTGTTCGCCGGCAATAGAAGTGACATTGTTGGATCCTAATATCATTGTTACTTTTATTTCTTTCTAGCTCATGAGGTGTCGTTTGGTTTTCGTATCACTGTTTTTTTTAATAATGTGTTGGAGAGATTCGAAAAGATCTTCCTTTTTTAATATAATTGTTTCCAATGAAAAATGGTAGAAGTTTATTTTCCTATAACTATAACTATAACTACTTATCTATACGACCATGTTTTCAAATTATCTCACCAATGACTTGCGAAGTTTGTTTTAAATGGTAAAAAAGATTTTGATGATTGGAAATCCATATAAGGCTTGAGTAGCCTATTTTTTTTAAAAAAGAAAGAGAATTTAAATGACAATAATCTCATGCATAATATTTGAAGTTGAATTATCGTTTCAAAATAAAAGATAAAAACTTTTTATATGAATTGCATTTAATACAATTTTTTCACCTAATTATTCACTCATCTAAACAAACTTCATCTTTCCATGTAAGAATAAAAGCGATTAACAACAGTGGGGCGGGGGCTATTATTCCTTAGTTCTTTTTATTATTTGAGTGTTTCTCCAAATTCCTTATTTATTTATTCTCTTATTCTAATCTATTTTATTATTGAGTGTTTATTGTTTTATTTCCTATATAGAATATCTTGGATTTAATAGTGAATTTCACTCTTTTATTTTTATGCGGACTACGACCAAATTCTTGTGAGTGAAGACTCAATTTAAGTTTAAGTATTTCGTGGTGAGTGATCTTTTCTTCTTTGAAGATCATATTGTTTGGCTCAACATTTCTTTCTAAGTCCACCTTCATGTCGTGACAATAATTATTTGCATTAGTTATTATTGTTTATATTTAAATAGTTACTTAATATATTTAAACTACTTTCACTAATAGAAAATATATACCATGTTTCAATAACATTTAAACTACGTTCAATTTGAAAAAAGGTCAATTTCGTAAGAGCTAAATACTTAATTTATTTTCACTAATTTGAGGAAAAAATTATATTTATTTGTGCTCAAAATGAAACAATGGCAAGATTGAACTTTACAGTAAATTTTTTTTTAAAAATTATTAAAGATAGTAGGTCATCCTTTTTTTTTTTAAATTGCAATTTAGTAAATTATTTTTTAACCAATCAAACCTTTTAGCTGTCAACAATTTGAAATTTTTCGTCAATTTATTTGTTAAATTTAATTACACCATGTTTTCCACTTAATATAGTGTTTTAAATCAATTTCTAGCCTCTCTGGTGATTTCGAACTTTATCGATCTTCTATTAGATAATTTCAAAATTAGTTAATTACTATGATAAAGTTTGAAATCAAGTTAAGAATCACCCGAGAGGTGAGAAATAGAGTTAAAAATTCTTATCAAATGAAAAATATAATATACTAATGTTAAATTTAACAGATAAATTGACGATAAGATTTAAATTGCGAATAACTAAAAAGTAGATTTATTTTATCTAAAAAATAGTTTAAAAAAGGGCACATGTATATATTATATGTTTGAGCATTGTGTTGCTCTGTACTGTAGATTTTCTTCAGCGATATTTGTTAGATTTATTTTCTTCAACTCTGTTTTTATTTTGGTGATTTTCTAGATGAAATTGGATGGATGCTTTTGGAATTTTTTGGTGAACTGTGTGCAGGGTTAGAGTTTTTGGGATAGCCAGTTTTTAGGCGTTACTCTGCCAAATTTTTGGGAGAAAAGTTGAGGATTCGAGAGGGTACGGAATAGGTCTGGGTGCGCGTGGTGAGGCGCGAAGGGAGTAGCGGTGTGCGCGGGAGCAAGCGTGAGGGGGACGTGGCCCTGCGAGTGCGCGCAGGTTGCACGGCGTCGGGCTAGACGTGCGCACGGACGGGCAGCGCAGAGGCAGGGTGCGTAGGGCACGCAGTGCTGTGGGCGTGCGCGTGACGCGGCGACGTCGAGTTGGTGCGCGCGATGCTAGGAGGGCATGCGGGGGGCACACGAAGTTGAGTGGAGGCATGCGGCACCATGTCTGGTGCGTGCGCAGCGCTGCTATTTCTATGGTGCGCGCGGGGTGCAGTGGGCGCACAGCGCCGGACCCGAGAGGCGAGCGGGGCATATGTCGGACTTCTTCCCGGAATTTCAAGTCTTGTTGTTTTATTTTAAAACTCCTTTAAATTGTCTTTTTCCGCTGCGTATTTTATATTGAGGATTTATGTATTCTCTTTTCGGGAAGTTAGTCGTTTTCGAATCAATTCGAAAAATTTTATACTCACAAATGTTCTTTTTAATATGATTTGAAAATGAAAGTGGTATTAAATTGAGTGAGTTTACGTCGAGCTTTTGAATGTCATAATGTATAATAGTAGTGAGCGTATCGAGAACCATGTGGGTTGTCAGGGTATGACATGGACTCTGTCTGCGAGAGAGTCCATCTCCGGCCTACTCACCCCTTGGCTTGCCGGGGGCACTTTGGTCGTGAGTGCCTCTATATGGACGTCATCCTGGAGGCCCCCTCATCTCCCCTGGACGTCCAAATCTCGTCTGTTTCAACGAGGCCCATCCGAACCAAATGAATCTTGCTAAAAATGTCACCGAACCGCTGTGATCTCGTTTGCACTTCAGGCAGTAACTGAATCTAAAAATGCTGGACAATCTTCAGAATTAACACACTATAGAGCAAGTTCTTGTTCATGTACGCCCAATCTCACACGTATGACTTAAAATCACAAAGTCGGGGTCGAATGGTGTGTGGCACCATATTGTGAATTACTCGAGTTTTTAAGTTCAAATTTCTAGCTCTTGACTTGGGGGATTCCATAATGCCAGAGTTCTGATTAATTTGCTTTAAGAACTCTGTTCCCTCGGCTGTCTGATAAAAGAACAGTTTCAGAAGACGTGGTAGTATTTTTCTGCCCTTTTTCCTACAAACTCGATCAACGCATTGACTGTCTCTGGAATAATCACAATCTCCGTACCGAATGTGTATGTCTTTATAGTTCTCGACCTCTCGACAAAGCTCATGTTAGAATAGGAGAACAATTTGGTTATAGTTATAACTACAAGTACATGAGAGAATTTAGTAATAATAAAGCCATGAAAGGAAAATAATCAAGAGAGCAAAATACATATTTCTTATATAGTAATGTAAGGATATGAAAACGAGGAAGACACAATGATATTAGAAAAGTGAAATAAAAGAGAAATACTATGGTTGAAGAAATGGAAAGTCATGTGTCACACAACAACAAGATTTAGTCATGTGACAAAAATACAAATATTGTTAAACATCTGTTTACGACAAGTGCTACTAAAATAGCAATAGCAAATATAAAAGCGTATGACAGTTAAATAACAATATTAATGACAAACTCTAGTTGCATTAGAAATCCAAAACAACAAGCATAATAAAAGGAGAGAAACAATTGCTACATCAAATAAGAAATTTATTGGAAATTAACAACTACAGAAAATCAAGAGAAAAGTACAAAAAGAAATCAGGATAACAAAGAAGAAATTCATTTGAAATCAACAAGAACACAAAATCATTGCAAAGTTTGAAAATAACCTCCGTGGAATGAAATTTATCCTAAATGAACACGTGCAGAGATAACTGATAATATGTCAGAGAAGTTAATAGTAATAAGGCATAAATATTAGAAAATGAAAATGAGGGGAGCAACCTCCTCAGCATTAAAACGAATGAAAAACTTGTGCTAACTAACCAATATCTCAAAAGTTTCTTAAACAGTAAAACAAACATAAAAAAATTAAGAACGACGCAATCGATAGTGAAAGCGTGAATTAAGTTGAAAATCGGATGAACAAAGGAAATCTGTCTCTATTATTCGTTGAGATTGAGAACGGAGGGTCGATCTCTAAAATTATAAAAGGAGACGTCCGTCGATTCTTCATCATTGACTTTCGAAAACTCTAAAATCTCTATACTATTTTCTTACTCTGAAAAATTTTCTCTATATTAGCAACATTGATGGATTCCGATTCAAATAGATCTGTTGATTTAAACGAGACGATAACCTGTGATGCCAATATGAGTTGATATTCACAATCCACGCCCTTGTACGGTGATCTTCGAGCATTTGATCACTTAGAAGGTAATGAAGAAATAGAGGTGCATTCGAATTTCAAAATTTTAGACGATAAACTTCGAACATCGATCGGCTCGGAGGATGATGAGATGAAAAACATACCGATAACCGAAGAAATCTCAATAGAATTTTATTTGGGTAAAAAATATTGTTTTTAAATGAAATTAAAAAAAATAATTGAATATGATATGTCAAATGGTTATGAGATCAAATTCATCAAAAGTGACCCTCGGCGATTGATGGCTGAGTGTGAAGATGGATGCGAGTGGCGATTGCACAGTTCGAAAATGCAAAATGAGCTTTACGTTTCAAATAAAGGGTTTAACCAATTCTAATAGTTATTCAAGAAAAATTGAGAATCGACACGTTTCTGTAAAATGGAGGGCAAATCATTATTTGGATAGGTTCAAAATTCAACTTATGTGAAAAATCTCATCCATTATCCAGACAGTAAAAAAAAATTTGACTATCAATATTACACCCAATTTTACTATAAGAACAAAAAATATAGATGAAACACTTAATGAAGAAAAGAATAACGAACAGTACAAATCTGTGGTCATATCTCACAATGAAAACCAAAAAGACACCTTGAAGACCCAAACAACAATTGTGGCATGTTTCGTACCGCGAGACAAATAATCTTCAGACTCACAACAAGTGCATCTCCACAGCGGAAAATCAATAAGAAAGAACTTATAATATTTCCATTAATGCCTCATAAATCCTCCATAATCTATTGTCGTATGTTTTTAACACATGCTTGCAATGCTTATAAGCAAATGATCCTCATTGTTAGTTCTTAAATTTTATATCTTATATAAATGGCACTATGTGATGCAAATGAGTGCATTAGTTGTCGCCTAGTATGTGATTAAGGACCCATTTCAAGTTTCTTGAAATTGCCATGCATTTTATTTTAATATTTGATAATGCATGGATTTTAATAAACTGTTTACTTGATTAAATCTAAGAGGGAGTCATTTTTCTGATCTATGTTAGAAAATAAAATTTTGCATACTTTTCATTTTTAAAATTTTTCACATTGTTTTAGACTCTAAAGAAATTGTTTATTTGAAATCATTATTAATTGATAACTTATTTAATGATCAATTAATTTAATTAATTAATTATTATATAATTTAATACAACATAAGATGTTTTACAATTAGTAACTTTACGTAAAGAGTGTAGCAATAAGTTAGACCTAACCTCTCAATCTCCCTCGTCGACGCAACAACCTAAGATCTAATCGATACTCCAAGATGACTTTAATTAAAGTCCTCCTTAAGAAGAGACATTATAAAAGATATAGTTACCCTAACATAAAGTAATAATTATAAGTTAAGTTTTATAAATTAGAAACAATAATATACACCAACAAAAATTTGTTTAAACATATTAATCGTATTTTGATCAAATTTATTAAGTTGATAAATATTGAAAATATGAAATATCTTGATAAAAATTTAGGGCAATTACAATTATGAACCTCAAATTATTGAAGTTCATATTCTTAAACCATAAAGTATAAATTTTAACAATTCAATCATTAACTTATTGAAAAACTAACAAAATAAACTTTGACATACGTCTTATCTCATTCCGTTCTCGAATTTTGCCGTAGAACGGACGAAGTGTTAAAAACAGTCTCCGTCCGTTCTAGAATGAACAGACTTTCGACAGCACCGTTCGTCCGTTCTTCAAATTAAGACTAGAGCGGAGGATCATGATTCTTTAAAAGTGCGTCTGTTCTATCGATTATTAGAACCATTTCTTCCCGAAACTCATTTTGCGCAAAAAAAAAATCAGCTGCTTGCGATTTCCTCTCGACCCCTTGTCATTTTTTTTTTTTTACAGAAAATTGATCGAAATTTACTTCAAGTTAGGTTACGTTAACAATTATGAATGGCTTATTAATTTGACTTTTAGCTAATAAATGTGTAGAATCCCAAAGTTTCACAAATCTCAGAAACTGCGTCCGATCTCTGTGAATTTCACCGAGCGGACGGTCACCACCCTTAGAGAGTGCGTCTGATCTCTCGATTTTTATAGAGCGAAGGGTGGTGACTCTTCGACAGTGCGCCCAATCTCTCGATTTTCAGATAGTTGGCAGTCACCACCCTTTGATAGTGCGTCCGATCTCTCGATGTTCAGAGAGCGGAGGGTGGTGATCCTCCGACTCAATTTTCAGAGAGTAGAGGGTGGTGACTCTCCTACAGTGCTCTGATCTATGTATTTTCACAGAGAGCGGAAAGTCACTGCCCTCCGACAAAGCGTCCTATCTTTAAATTTGCTAATACCAAATCTCTCTTTTCAATCTTTGCAGATTATTTGAATCGGCATATATTGAAATGGCTGAGAGATCATATGTTAGGTGAAAGGGTGGACTGCCGAAACGTCGGGGACCTGCGTCTTCACAAGCCCAACTATCAAACCGGCTAGTTGTGAGGCCGCCACGTTAAAACCAGGCGAAATTTTGGTCTACTAAATTTCGCAGCCAGGTTTGTGATGAGCAGTACTATCTAGATTTGTTGCACTGATCGGTTATGCTTTTCAAGTATGTGAGATTTAGAGGTTATGAATATTTGAGAATACAGGAGATGTTCAATAATATCAGTCTCGAATTGGGTGTTAAATTTACGGGGTTGATAGTTGTGACCGTATTGTTCGCCTATTCTATGCCAACATGAGTTTTTCTGGAAGGTCGAGAACTATAAAGACGTACATATTAGGTACAAAGTTTGTGATTACTCCATAGATGTTCAATCAATTGATCAGGTTTGCCAGTGAAGAAGTTGAGAGATACTACCAATCAGTCTGGAACTATACTTTTATTGGAACAGCCGAGGGAACAAAGTTTTTAAGGCTACTTAATCGGAACCCTAACATTGTGGGGTCTTCTAAGCCGGCAGTTAAAAATTTGAACGCAAAAGCTCGCGTAATCCACAACTTGGTGTCACACACCCTTTTACCACGACATGGAAATAGAGATCTCATTAACTTCATAGATCTCTACGTGATGGAGAAGTTGTACAACGGTAGGATGTTCAACCCCGGTTTTTGATTTCAAGTCATATGTGTGAGATCAGGTAAATACGAAACAAGAACCTACCTTACAGTGTTGATTATGAAGATCGTCGAGAATTTTGGTATTCAGTTACCGACTGGAGAGCATATGAGATCACAGCGAGCTAGTGAGGTTTTTGGCAAGATTCATTTGATTAGGATGAGCTTCGTTAAAACAGACGGGATATGAACGTTCATGATATATGAGGAGACCCCCCAAAATGACTTTCATAGAGAAGCTCCTACGCCACAACGCTCTCGAGACTAGTAGGACGAATATAGATCTTCTATCAAACAGAGTTCTTCGGGTCGAGGAGAGGTTGACAAAGGCGGTAGACTCCCTCAAACATATGATGAACTACCAGATAGATATATTCGACTACCAGAGAGGTACGAGATAGATCATCTTGGATTAGAAGATGGGCGATGACGAAGATAGCCAACCGATGAGGAGTGATGAGTACGACGGCCGTACAATGGAGGACGATGAAGACAATGCCCAACATATGGAAGGCACTGATGATGATGATGACAGGCGATGACGCAAATATGTTTCAAACCATTTTATTATTTTCATTATAATTTTTATTTTATAATATAATTTTCATTGCGTACAGATAAAAGATGATGGATTACTTGTGAAAAGGAAGTCCAAGTGTAGTATATTTTGATCTTGAATTTGATGTACATTAGTTTGATATACATTACTTTGATGTATATTAGTTTGATGTACTTTAATTTGATGATGTAGTTTGATGTACTTTAGTTTGATGCACTTTATTTGATGTACTTTATTTGATGTACTTTATTTTGATGTATTATAGTTTGATAGACTTAAATTTGATACAAAATTCTAGAACTGTTTGAATAATTGAATATGTAGGTTCATACTATCTTTAGAAAATTCAAAAAACAAAAGAAATTCTGTCCAAATTTTTAATTTTTCACATTAACTTCCTTTATTTTTAATCGATAGAGCGGACGCATTCTTAGAGGGTCCTGACCTTCTGCTCTATCCTTAATTTGAAAAATAGACAGACAATGCTGTAGAGAGTTTGTCCGTTCTAGAACGTACAGACGCTGTTTTCAACAGTCCATTCGTTCTACGACAAAATTCGAGAATGAACAGACTGTCTGTTACACGAATCTGTCTATTCTATAGAACAAATGTACTCTATTTTCAATAACCCGTCCATTCTACAACAAAATTTGAAAAAGAACAGAAATAAGATGTCCATCAAAATTTATTTTGTTAGTTTTTCAATAGGTTAAAGTTTGAGTCGTTAAAATTTATATCTTAATATTTAAGAATATGAACCCCAATAGTTTGAACTTCATAACGGTAATTTCATAAAATTTGTTTCTATCTTAAAGAGTTATATCATGTTCTCAATGCTATAATAACAATTGTATTGTTTTTAATGATCAAGTAAATTCATGCATTATTTTAGTACGTCATTAAACCTCTCGGATATTTAACTATGAAAATTAATCTAATTGTTTTATTTACATAGCACGCTGTCTAAATTTAACATCTCTTCCAACGACTAAATTATTGGCTGTCGAACAAATTGTTAATAGTTTACAAAAGAACTTGGGCAAAGCATTATTCTTCTCTAACGTTTTTTTGGATGAAAAAGCTTCCTCATTAGGATGCGCTTCTCATCAAACTCGAAGCAAAATTTAGGTACCAAATTCTTTGCCACAGATGACAATTCTTCTCTCTGCAAAAGCAAGTCTCCTTTCATTGTTTTTGGACCCATCATATAATCTAACACAATTTTTATTTAAAAGGTTGACATGAAAAACTAACGATTGAGAAGAGATTTGATCAATTTTTTTGTAACATATTCATACATACTTTGTATTATGCATGTCAATCAGAACAAAATACATTAAAGAATATTTGACAAATAAAATTCCGAGTATTTCTCACCATAATAGACGTGCTTTATCTGGCGCTCATATCAGGAGTAAGATCTTGAATGTTACTACTACCTTTGGTTTGATTCAATTTTCGCCTCTTAGATGCAATTCGTGGTCTTAACTGAAATGCATTGAAAATATCAAAAACCCAAAAACCGACTAAAAAGAGAGACAAATAAACAAGAGATGAAGATTATACAATAATAATTTAGATTATTGAAATACAATAAAACTTCAATAAGCAAGCAAACAATCGCATGCCATACATCAACAACTAAATTTTGACCGAACATAATACAACACAGTCAGTCATTTCCATTTAGTGAACTATCACAATGAAAAAATTGAATCGTACTTCTAACCACTCAACAATCCAAACAGGTACAAAAGACCAAAACAAATGCATTTATCTCAGTAGGCCATAACAAGAAATTATGACTTACCGTGTCAATATACTTCAATTGCTTTAAAACTTCATGTGTTTCCAATTCCTGTGGAACATCAACAATTAAAGGCATTGAATATAAAAGCAACAGAAAGCCCAAAATATAACATAAAATAAGGGTAATTTTCTTATCACGGTAAGGGCGTGAAATTGCTTTCCCCTTTGACACTACCTTATTAGGAAAAAAAACAAAGCATTGAGGCTTTCAAATAAGATTATAAGGATCAGCTTCATTTCATTTTAACAGTAATCTACATAAAAGACTCACCTGTATGAAAAGAAATTATAATATTCAAAAGTCAGCAGAGCACTATTGGTTTAGTTAAGAGTTTCCAAACTGAATGCACATAGAAGAAAAAATGAACTTTTTATAGCAACATGAAGAATGATGATGCTAGGAGGTTAGACATGCAAATCATGCAAACAAATACTTTGTACGTCATAAAGAAATGAAAAGTAAGTCACCCACACATTAATCACGGGAGGCAAGTTAATATGAATATACAATTGACAAATATTGAAACTTAACCTCACAGAACTCGTCAAGTTAATCATAGAAAGTACTGAAAGTCCTTGCGTAGTTTAACCTTACAAGACAAACAGTTTCACTTCCAGAGTGTTTATTCTTTTTAAAGATTATGCATGATATGATCTAAAATTATAATGGCAACATTGGAAGACTGATAATTTTACCTGAGGCACAGCACAATCAGCATGGACTGGATCCCAAAGGATACAGCAGAAGCATTCCCATTCATCTGTTTGGACTTCATAAATAGGAGCCCTGTGCATAAACAATAAACTCTCAGACTAAAGCAAGAAGTGACGTTCAAAATGATGAAAATAAGGGGAAAAAAGAGACTTCAATAGTAACTATTGATCCTCCAGATTTAAGTGAAGTGTGTGAGAGAGAGAACTAGATATAATAATACAAATGTGAGCATTATAAGAAAAACACGCAGTGTGACACATAAGACTACACAAAGTTAAATAGATGAAGTATCAAAATACAACTAGCTTCCTCCAGGGTTGGCCCCAATGTTTGTTTTATAAGAAACAAAATAAATTGAAACAATCAAGATACATGAGAAGAAAAAGAATATCTTTCAAGAAAAAACATACTTAATTTATCGCACTTTCTTCTTAATTAGAGAGAATTAAACTAAAAAAATATATTCTAAAAAATAACAACCATAAGTTCACTAATTGTAAACTAATATTGTTCTAAAGATCAATAATTCACTATTTATCGTTGAAGACAACACATTTCAATAAAGTTAGATCGTCTAAAATATTTGTTAAAATGCTTAATGTCAATATTAACTTTCACCTCTTAAATCTTTCTTTTTTATTAAAAATCTCAGTAAAGCAACTAAAATTGTCAAAATGCACAACTATAGTATGATTGAAGAAAAAGAAAATCTATCCAAATACCTCTAGTAAACTAAAAGTTGACAACAATAAGGAGAAAGAGTAAGGAAGGAGTTTCTCTGCTGAATTTGATCATAATAAATATACAATTTTTCATATATAAAGATCCAAACAAATATTTGATTTAAGATGAAACTCATTTTTTCCAAAGTTCAAAAAGAAAAAATTCCGAGAAGCAAAAGTGAACCGAGGATAAAAAAATCTTGAAGAAAAATTTATTGAAGAAAAATTTATTGAAGAATCATAATCAGCTTCTGATGTTGATAATACTTATCCTTGGAAAGAAATATGAGACGAGGTAGGCCCCCAATGTTGAGACCCTTGTTTGTGCAAGGTGTGGGGTCTTATTGTTGAAAGATTTGAAAACTAGTTTGCAAGATAAAAATGTGTTTTTTTTTGGGTTCTAGAGGGGAAAGGCTTAACTTGATAAAGAGACATTAAGCCAATAAGTTCCAATTTAATCCATGCCTAGCCTTAGGATCCCTTCATAGGCAAAGAGAAGAATGGATCAGTTCAGAAGACGTTAAAAGCTTCATTTCCTTATTTGGGAGAAGGTGGTGTAGATTCTTTGCTTTAAGAGGTATAGGCATCGAAAATCTAAGTAACTTTAATAATGCTTTTCTAGGAAAACAATTTTCAAGATGTTTGAAAGGCGTTCATGCACATTTGGAAGAGGTTGGTGGAGATGTCTCTTCGTGTTTTAAGTGCTCATGGGTCCTTATTACCTATTAGGTGAAACATTCAAAAAGTTGAGAACTGAATTTAAAAAAAGTAAAATTCTTTTATCATCGGGAATGGTTGAATTTTTGTATTTTAAGATCCTAGTTTTTTGTAATACCGATAGTGTGGCACCAATGCCCTTATGGAGGACTTTTTTAGTTTTTTTCTTTTAGTGTAGAATAGATGATAATCGGAATGTGCATTAAGATGCGATGTGTCCTTCGTTCATAGTTGAAGGATGAGGAGTGGAAAGATTTTGTTTGCCTCTCTTATATGTTAATAATGTTAAATTTAGATTCAAATACATCATCTTTTTTTTTTTACATTTTGTGAGATAATATTAATTTTTTTACAATAAAATGATCCCATAATTCTAAGCATTTGAAGCATTACCCATTCGTTATGCTCATGCCAATTGAATGACATAGTTGTAGTGTAAAATCTATTCTCATGTGGTACATTTTAGTTTTGTAGGAGAAACTTCCTATTTATTTTACATCCGAACCTATTCTGACAAATAAATTTCTTATAAGAAAATTGCTAAAAATGTTCAATAGGAAAACTCAAGGCTTTAAAAATTAACTTATTCTTTTTATGTTCACTTTAGGTGCAAATAAACAACTACCTGAAAGCACAGAACAAATTATGAAATCTATCATTGGGCTTACCTTCGCCACTTTCTACAAATAGTTCCATTGAGAACCTCTTGACATTGAAGCCAATTACTCATAGAACCACTTTTGATCGACTTGTGAGAAGTCTGCTCCTGAAAATGGAGATAAGAAAGGAGTTATGGTTACATCACTATTTTCCTTCATAAACTATAGCCAAATACTACAAATTTCATATGCTACCGCCTCACATGAAAAGATTTTGAAATATTCAATTCAACCACCATTCCGGCGGTATCAATGTCACTGCATAAAACCAATATAAAAAATAAAAAAATCGTTAAGATAAATGGCCAAAAAGTTTAGATAATGCATCAAAATTGTTAAAAAAGATGAAAAGAAGCATGAACAATTCACCAATAAAACTCGTGACATTGAAACAGCTAAAAAAATCTAAAGGCCTTTCTCAGAAACTTCATATGTTAGGCTAAGCATTGACTAGCTAACAGGCTATAAGCTTCGTTTTAAATCTGTATAGTGGTTTCACCGCTGCAAACAGGTGTGGTGGATGGTAGTGTAGGTGTGCACGCAACTTTCTCAGATAGAAGTGTCAAAGAGGTACCCAATCACTAATTTAACCAGTATTTATCTCTACTCATACTTTTCCTTCCAATGTCAAATTAGATACAGTACTGCTATGAACAAACTAGAATTGATGTTCTACTAATTAAGATGCAGTTTATTTAACTTGAACAGAATCGTTTTTTTTCAGTAGAAGCGTTCATATACCCAATTCAACAATCCATCAACGAACAAAGATTTGCAGTGCAACATATTTAAATCATAAAATTGGCAAAATAACATACTTATTCTTTGAATGTGGACCTGACCAAGTAGGAACATCTGCTTGAAATCCTTTACCAATCCGAACACCAGTTGTATATGGCTCAATGCCCTTCAACATCGAGAAAATTGGATTTGCTTCACCTTTTGGTGATCCAGTCTTAAACTTACACATTTCATTTATGATAATAGCTGATTTTATGTCAACCGTCTCCTTCAAAATTTTATGCTTCTTTTTCAGACATGAATGACAAAACCATTCATCGGTGGGTACTTTCTTCATTCGGGGGTTGCAACATGATACATGAAATGCCTCTTCACAATGATCACATATTATCATGTTCAATACAGATTCTGAACGACCACAAGTTTTGCAGGACCTAAAAGAGCTATTACCATTATTAGTCCCACTATCTTTAACAGAAACTCTAGAGTTTCTTGACAAAACTCCAAGCAACCCCTGGCTTCTAAGGATAAACAAGCAAAGATCCTTTTCAGATAGGTCCTCTCTTGTGTCCTCCAAAACTGTTACACTAGAAGAACACTCCCCAGCTTCGTCTACATCAGGTTTTGTAGAAGGAAAACAGAGCTCCAAATTGGACTTTGATGATGAGCAACTGTCATTTACACTGTCAACTTCAATATATTTTTGTTTTTGATTGCTTGGCGCTTCACTTGAACGATGGCCACCAGCTTTTGAACACAAATCGATGGTTTTGGTCCTCATAGGGTTCCTATCATAAACGAGAAGAGGAACTACTTTTCTTACAACACTTTCAATCTCATGCTTTATTTGGATATCTTCATTTTTCTCTTTACCAACGGAACTCAACACAGAAACACAATAACCAGTTTTCTTCAAGTTCGATTTATTCTGAGCCAGAATATCTACGTCACAAATCTTAGGAAGTTTCTTTCGCTGATATACTATATTAGGTACTGAGCCATCAGACATTATTCTCAGTTGATGACAGGGAAGCACTTTAAGGGAAATTTAAAAGGGGAGGAAGTATCAGTATTCTCGACTGCTGCGACTAATTTGCCTTTCCTGCCGTCAGTGTGAGATTGTTCTTTACATATGGGACACAACTGCTAAAAACCAGGTAGTTAATCACATAAGATGTTGTGTATCCTGCATTTATATAGAAACTATAGAAACCTCAATTGATGTGTGAAATCTTTTTAGAAAATTCACTCGGAGTCACCTAAGAAAATCTGGATGTTTACTCTCGATCTTCTGAATGACTAACATTACTTTTCTACATATGCTTGATACAAAATCGCATAGGAAATTTCATAGCATGTAAAAAATTTACAACATTGCAGCATTATGAATAGTATTTAGAAACAAAACAATGCACAAAGTAAAATTTGCAAAACATGCGTATTGGAATAATACTACGTTTATTTTCTAATTCTATTATCTAATCTTACGCCTTAACGCAACAAAAATTTATTAGTGCAATTACTAACTTATTTTAAGTATTTATAATTTATTATATTAATTGTACCAATTAATTTTTATCACATTAAGAACACTAAGTATTAACTACAAGTATCACACTTTGTAATTCTTAGTTCTAATCCTTGCACCATGATGATAAAGATGGATTTTAAGGCAACATTTTCATAACTTATTCACGTAAAGTTGTAGCTATAATTTAGATAAGAACAATTTTAAAAAATGTGTTAATGTGACAAAAGTACAAAATGCTTTGAAGTAGATAAGAAATCTCCCCAATTTATGTCATTAGAACAATATTTTTCCTATTCCTCGCCTAACAGTTAATTACAATAATTATATGTCAGTGTATTTATTTTTTTGTAAATGAAAGAGAAAAAATTTAGATTTATGTTCAGTATTTCTCGAAGTTTCTACCTGTATAAGCAGCGTTGTTCTTTTCCTCCATTGTCAAGATTTTTCTTATATTCTTCACCTTCATTGCTGTAAAGTGATGTTGTTCGGCCCTCATTGTCGAATAAATATCACCTTCATTCTTGACATGGTACTTCAGTCTTAGTCCGGAACACAAATCCTTGATTGCCAGTATGCCGCGTCAACAAGTCTTGACCTTCTTGGCCAAACTTTTCACCCAATTAGTGGGTGTGATATCCAATTTCCAAATGTTACTTTAATGCGATCACAACAACACTTAGCCACTTCAAAGCGCTTTTTACTGACGGAGACCAGATTCCAAATCTCTCAAGGTTGAAATTGCACAATTCGCCTTTTCTCCTAGGGTTAAAACCATGGTTAGTTAATAAGCAGCCAGCAACACTACAAGCAATATTTGGCAAGTATTATATGGTAAATATTCAGTCAAAAGTAAGTCAATGATTGGCCAATAATAAGCAGTTTGTAATAAATGATGTGATTAGTATGAGTATTTAACGTTTTCCATTGGAAAAAAAAATGGTAGCAAAAATTTGGTTATAGAATTTGCGAGGACAGATCAATAAAACAAAATATGGTACACATAACAACACGTCAACAACAGGACATAACAATTATTCCAAAAAACTGTCTCTGAGCCGACTAACTGTGGTTAACTTTCCAAATAAAGCCCAAAGTTTATCCCTTTTTCCCAACATAATAGTTCAAATCATAACTAAACAAATAAACCAGCAAACTTATAAATTGCCGCGACCTCTCAATAAATTCAGATGCCCTTTGTCCCAGTTGTTTAACATGTCAAACATATACGTGTATTATTTGGTTCACACTAAAAATTTGTGTATTTTATCATATTTTTACATAAATATGAATGTAACGATTGAAGTAATCTTCCAAGTAGAAAGAGATAAGGCAAAAACTGAAAATGTTCATAGGAAAAAACATAAGAATAATAGAAAAGACGAGCTACAGAACAATGAAAAGAGAAAAACATGACAGTGTTGATGGACAAACAATTGATTGGTAGACCACTTGCATGCAATGACGCCAACGAATGCATCGAATGTTGAAGAATGAAGAAACACGGCGGCACTGAAATGTCATGATGAGCCAACTATGGATTAGGGCATACAACCACAAAACAGAGACAAAAGAAGGGGTTCAAAAAAAAATTAGGTCAGAAGAAAAAAACATAAGTCAAAGTTTGAGGGTTAAGTCAAAGTTGTAAATGGAGAAAGGAAGAATTTCAACACTCTTCCCTGATGTTCCTAGGTGACTTTGTACTACTAGCACAGTGCAAAACAGCCAAAAACTACTAAATATTAAGAATATGATGTTTAATGTGGAATTTCACAGGCACCACGTGTCTGGAATCATAGAAGTTAGCAGAAAGGGGAAATTTTTGTAGAAGTGGAGACAGAATTTAGCTGATCAATTTTGGGAGTTATTTGGCATACCTCTCAAATAGTGTTGGACGCATTTTGTGTCGAAAAAGTGTAGGAATGGATTAATTGTCAAAGTAGTGACGTTGAACAATTCAAAGGGATACTTTATGAAATCCCCAAGTATTTAATAGAGGTAAAAGAAAACGCATCAAGGTTCGTTACGTTGTCGATAGCTTGGGTAGGAGGGCTTCATGAGAATGATGGATATTTGCTGAAATTCATTATTATTAGGGATCAAAACAAGCAAAGGAGCAGCAAATCGAACTCCTACACTCAAGACAATGCACTCAAACGCAATAAGCCAGCAGAATATACGACACAAACCTCTAAAATGCAAATTGCAAAATGCTAAGAGAGAAGTTGATGAAGGGGCTGGTTTGTATTTCAAAAATGCTAGCAACAGAAGGGGAGACGCTAAAACATCATTCAAGAAGTTCCAACATTTGACCATTTCGTTCAACCGTGTTCAATCAAATATGGCATCAGTTTTCCGCAAGAATGGGCAGGTAAAGGAGTCGCTTATTAATTATGGAGATCAGTACTACAAAAATTGAATTGTCAACTACAGTACGAAAGTCAAACTTAATGAGACCAACTTCGGATTAGTCTCTTTGAGATAACAATCTGTTGGGCTCTTACAGTTATGAAGATAATAAACTAGAATGTGGGGCTTTAAGATTTAGTATCAAGAGACATGTAATTTAAGATCTTCTAAGGATCGTTAAGGGAAATTTTTGACGATGTAGATGATATGTTCTTCACTTTTGTTCAAAGAATTTATAGGACTTTTTACAGAATTACACCTCAATTCTTTAGGACATTCACTCACAATATTTCAAACCTGTAGTCCTCACTCACTTTACTGAATTTCTACCTAAGCCTTCCTCCTTACTGGCTAGATAAAGCTGAAGTACGCTTTACAATTAAATGGTTGGTAATAACTCCCTCCCCCCACCCCCTTTCTCCCCAAACCGATACAACTAGCTAACACCCATATCTCCCTAAACTTTCTTCCTCCTCACATGCGAAATCGCAATGGAGTTCTATCAATACTATCTGCTCAAAAAGACACTTAGTTCTCAAGGTGGAAATTAGGAAACTGATTCTAATTTGATCAAAATCCTCCCATGTTGATTCATATGATGCCAGGTTCTTCCATTTGACTAATACAATTGTTCTGGACACATCCCCACGCTCATGTTGAACATCTAATAATGCATCTGGCTCCACATTCCACTGTAAGTCATCTGTCAAACAATCTGGAAGTGGATTTGTAATAACTACCTCACCTTTGACAGGTTTGAGCAAAGATGCATGGAAAACATGATGTATCTTTGCGGAATCTGACCACAACAACAGATAAGCCACCTCAATTTTCTTCTGAATCAGGAAGGGTCCTAAAAATTTGGGGTACAACTTTTCATTCTTTCTCTTAGCTAGTGACTTCTAATGATAAGGCTAAAACTTCAACCAAACAAAATCCCTTTCATTGAAGGCCAAATCACTGCTCTTTTTATTGACTGAATTTGACGTTCTAGTTTGAGCCCTTTGAAATGGAATTTAAGATGTTATATTACATCCCTTTACTTCAACTGAATATTCACGGCCGAAGCCACTGAGACACATCTAACCTGGGAATCCTAGGTGTACAGCCTTAAAAAGAGTCATATCAATAGCCGAATGATAAGACGGATTATACCAATGCTCCATCCATGGCAACCACTTATACAATGTCTTTTGTTTGGCTCCTGTAAAACAACAGACGTGTTTCAATAGGCTGATTAACAGCTTTCGTCTGGCTATATTCTTATGGATGATAAGCCAAATTAAATTAAGGCTAGTTCCTTGCAATTTAGATAATTCCTTTCAAAACATGCTCCAAAAACTGTCCCAATCCAAAACAAATGATTTCGGAAATCCAGCAATTTAACATCTCAAGAAAAGATTCTGTCATGGACTGTGCTGTATAAGGATACTTCAAAGCACAAAAATGACTATATATACTTAATCCGTCCACAATCAGAAACAAGGTATCAAACTCCTCAGATTTAGGCAACTTTCAATGAAGTCCATTAAAATGTATACTCAAATATCCAAGGAATGGGAAGAGGTAGATTTAAACCTTCAGGTGATAATTATCCCATTAACCTTTTATATGTTTTGGATATACCTGAATGGCTCCCATAGGACTGGCATGAAACATCTTCAAGATTGGAGGGATCGAAGGTTAATGTTACAAAATCACCTTGACTTGTAGAACACCTGGTTATTTATCAAAGAACAACCAGATTCTGCAATCTGATTTTGTTGAGGCTGTTGTTTAATTTTTCCCAACTTCACATCCAATACAACATGCTTTTCCAATTCCTCCACCTTTATCACCCATTGATAAGATATATTTACCAACTCGCCAACCACTGATTCATCACTGGATTTTCCGAACTGAGCATCAGTTACTATGTTTTCAGTTCCATGTTTATATTGACCCTTGATGTTCTACTGCTTCTGCTACCACAAAAATGATTTATGATCAAGTAAAACCTCCACTTTTGTATGGCTAAAATAATAGACATCAATTCTCTCTCATAACCAGACACTATGCAATCAGACACTTCTTGTTAATGAACAACCATTTAGCCGACCAAATCTATAAAATTATTTTTAAATGTACCAAATGTTTCTCAATTGATATGCTATAGATCAAAATGTCATAAAAAACAAGAGTGAATTTTTGGAGACACTGATTGAACACTTTATTCATTAAAGACTGAAATGTTGCTGGTGTGTTAGTGAGACTGAAGGGCATTACCAAAAACTTGTAATTTCCTTCATGAGTTCGAAACACCGTCTTTGGAACGTTCTCTTCCTATTTTAATCAAGTGGTATTGAGATTTCAAATCCAACTTAGTGAATATCAAATCCACATGCAACTCATCCAACAACTTTTCAATATCAAGAATCGAAAACTTATCCTTAATTATTTTCCTATTCAGCAATCTATAGTCAACACGCTTATCTTTTTTGTAAACTAAAATTATAGGACTAGAAAATTAACTCGAATTTGGCTAAATTATGCCGGCCTCCAACGTTCCCCTTGCTAATCTTTTTATCTCGCCTTTTACTAAGGCCTAACATTCACCGGAGGAACTCCTTACTCAAGCACTATAGCAAGATCTTTATATCTCCTCAACAGTAATCCATTAGACATGGATAAAACACGTTGCAATTGTTTAAGCAACATTGTAATGGTTGACTTTCTCTTTGGGCTATCGTAGAGGTATGCCCTATTATTTCCATTGTCTTTGCCACTCTCTCTTACTTATTTACACCTTTTAACTCCCTAAGCTCAACCGGCATGTCATGCCTTTCATGTTGAACCATCCACATCATAGCTTTAAGAGAAATTTTAGTTTTCACTAAGTTAGAATCTCCCTTGATCTGAATCTTATTCTTGCCACAACACACATTCTCAATAGCTTCCATTTCACATTTGTGTTTCCCATGGACATTAACCATTGCATACCAAATTTCATGTCTGAATTACCTAATTCGATGGATAGAAACTCCAAAATTTCTAATTCCAGGAGGACTAGAAGTACCCAGCCTCCTTGAATCGTTATTCCACTCACGATTAGTATTCCATATGTTGCTCTCTTAGCCACATGTAAATCCAGCTTCTCAACTAGCTTATTAGAAATGAAATTGTGGGTTGCACCACAATCTATTAATATCACCACCTCTTGGTGTTTAATTTGACTTCTCACCCTTATGATGTGGGAGGCTGACAATTCTAACCTGGATTCAAAGACAACTCCATGATTTCATCCTTACAATCATTTTGAACACTTCAACCTCCTCTTCATCTTGTAAAATCAGAACTTGCAACATCTTTTTTACATTGGTGGCTAAAAAAATACTTCTCATCACATTTGTAACAGGCTTTTCTCCCTTCTAATTTTACTCAATAGAAAGTTTTTGTTCTTTGAATTTGATTTTCTGTGAAGGGTAACCAGTTCTGTGTAGGCATATTTCTTGTACCCATCCCACGCTTCTCCGTTTTAATCACAAATTTCTATCTTCGACTATCTGAGCAGACTCCATCAAGTCCCTTAAATCGGTCTCATCAACTTGGCATCACCTTGATTCCACTTTTTTAATCCCTTGAAGAAGGCGCTAATCATCATCTCTTCTAGTATTCCCATTAAGTCAGATACTATAGACTTAAAGTGGGTTATGTATTCTTCAACATACCTATCTTGTTTATGAGTCAATAACTGATCACACCTGATCCTTCCCTTGAATGTTTAAATCCCCCCTCTCTCCTCTTATTCCAACCAAGAAAAAAATGGACGAGTTCTGTTCTTCCATTGGAAAGAAGCTAACGCGAGCCCCTCAAAGGTGGCACCTCCTTTGCTTTAATCACTGTTCACTTTTAAAGAATTCCTGAAAATTCAATAAATGGTTAAAGGTGGCACCTCCTTTGCTTTAATCACTAGCTTCGCAATTTGATCCAACAATGTCGATAGATTGTGCTCGATTGAAGTAATCTTCACCATCATTCAGCAATCTCCCTTTATCAATCTAGCATCAGTTTTTTTTTCATGACCTTGTAATTATCTTGTGCATTGTTTAGGAAACTACTCTGATACCAAATTAGTATGTTCTTCACTTTTATCCAAAGAATTTATAGGACGTTTTATAGAATTACCCCTCAATTTTCTAGGACACTTGGTCACCCACAAAATATATGAACTACCCTTTACCCAATATCTGCTAAGTCTTACTCCCTCTTACTGCCCATATGGATCAGCTTATTACTGCTGAACGACCCCCCACCCAAACAACTAAGACAACAACACCTATGCATCCCACTTTCTTCCTCCTCATAGACGTAAATGATAATGGAGGTCTATTGGTAGAATGTTAGAACTGTTATAATGTCTAGCATGGTTATTGGTTGTTTTTCTACTATTTATAAATTGTGATGTGTCACAGATTGTGATGTGTCATGTCCCTGACTTGTCTTTAAAATTCTAGTATTTTCTTCAAGTTTAAAATAGTTTATTACATTTTAATTGAGACTTTGACTTATCTACAATTTTTTCATTAATGAGGTAACTATTAGAATTAGAGTTTTACTGTTTTTGTCGGACAGAGTTTTGATGTTGAAAAATACTTTGAATTTTTCTTTAAACTTATCACTCTCATTCTTCTGGTCTTTCTTATATCTTCAATTCTTATCTTTATATCGATAACAAGTCAAGATTTTGTATTTTCCATCAATATTATATTTTTAATGTTTATCTCTTCATAGTAAAAGGTCAAGGTTTGATATTCGCGTTTGTTTTTCGAATCTGATTTAAAACAATTTTTATTATTTTCTTTAGATTTCACTATTATTTGTGAAATTCATATCATTATGGTGTCCAAGCAGAGGTTTAAATCAAATTTCATCTCTTCTTCTTCATAAGTTTGTTTGTGATTATTTGTTGAAAAAAAAAAAAAAAATAGACAAAAAGAAAGGATAACATAACCCTAATTTTGTCGGCTCGTCAAGAGAGGGATTGTCAGTCGACAACAAGCATGTTACTCAATGTCAGTTTAATGTTTTACAGAATTTTGTGGACATGTTAACTCAGCAGATTCAAAATATGTTCCGCCGGAATAATCCTACACTCCCTTTTGCTACACCGAGATGTAGATTTAAATGCAAAGGTAGAAGAATAATTTAGTTTGTCGAATATGACCAACGGGGTGATTTCGATGACAAAGCCCTTGATGATTGTCTCGCTGTAATCAAACTCATGATGAAACGAGAACCCAAAATTACAGGTTCCATCTCCCAGAGGTACTAATTCTGGAGAAGAATACTTGAACTGGGTTCAAAAGGTAGAGAAGATATTTGAATGTCAAGAATATTTTGAATTATCAAATGTTAGATTTGTTATTTTCGAATTTACGGGATATGCTTGTCTGTGGTGTGATAGTCTAAAAGCGCAGAGGAGAGATAGAGACGAATTAGTTCCTACCTGGGAATTGATAAAACGATTGATGAAGAAATGTACTTTCGCACGTAGAGTCTAGCCCAAGGGATTTTGTGTGTTGATGATTAAGTTACCGAGTTTGAGACTTTGATGATTAGGTGTGAGAATGATGTTGCTAATGAACAAACTATTGCACAATTTATTAGAGGCATTAACAAGAACATAAGAGATACAGTGGAACTCCAACAATACCATACCTTGGAGGAGGTTATTCAACTAGCAATCAGGGTGGAGAGACAATGGAAGCAAGAATTAAACCTCCCTGTTAATAAACTCTATCAGACCAAATCAGTTGATACAACATCATTGGAAGCAGAAAGTGTTAGAAAAATTCCTCCCAGTAATGTGATGAAAGTGTAAATAAGGCTGAAATACTTGAGAAGGAGGAGCACTCTGGCGAGGAGCTTATTATTCCGCAAGAGGGTCCTTTGCTTATGTTTATCGGGAGAGAAAATATAATACATTCTCATTGGTCTAGAATAAAGTATGTTCTCTCATCATTGATAGTGGTAGTTGTGTTATAGTGGCTTCAACTTTATTGGTGCACAAATTGAGACTATCAACCAACCTATATCCTAAACCATATGTGGCTGTACAACCAAAGAGAATTGAAGATGAGGAGTCAGATGACAATACCAATAGCTACTGGTATCTACAATGATGAAATTACACGATATGTTGTACCAATAGATGTTGGTCATTTGCTACTTGGGAGGCCTTGGCAGTATGATAAAAAGGTGAAGCACGACGGAGTTACAAATATCTATTTACTTGATTATAGAGGGCAAACTATGAAGCTATTTCTTTTGCATCCTTAACAAGTATATCTGGACCAGATACTGTTGAACAAAGAAATGGGACAAAACCACTCTTACCGCCCAAAGACATCTTTAACGAAAGATTTGAAGACAAATTCTTTTTCAACGTCAGGAGGATCATGTGTCACAACCCACCCACATCCATGACTCACCTTTTAAGTTCTAGCATTTTTTTTTAAAATAATTTTTTCGTATTTTAATTGCGACATTGGATTATTTACGTTTTGCTATTAATGAGATGACTATTGGAATTAGTGTTCTGGTGGTTTGTACGACAATTTCAATTGGAGTTTTGATATTGAAGAATTCTTTGAATTTTCTCCGTATGCTTATCATCACAATATTCTTGTCTTTTTTTAGTGTGGCGTTTACAATTTTTTTATACATTTGGTTGTTATTTCTTTATAGATAACGAGTCAAAGTTTTCTATTTTCCATCGATATATATTTTTGGTTCTTATTTCTTCATAGATAAAGAGTCAAGGTTCGCTATTTACGTTTGTTTTTCAAATGTAATTGAGAACGATTTTTATTATTTTGTTTGGATCTAACTATTATTGATGAGATTCATATTAGATTGTGAATTGCATGGAGAGTGTTGATGGCTATCCTAAGTATACCCTAAGTATATGAGGCATTCTTCCAAGGACCATTAGAATATTTTTAGATCAAATTGTCTTATCTCTCCTACTTACTTTGTGGGGAGGAGACGTCAATTTAATAAGATTCTCTAGAGAGAAATCTGCACAAGGTAGAACAACTCAAAGTACAAAAGAATTTGATAATTAGTTTACTAGGCAATATGTCATTTACTCAAAGGGATATAACAAGAATGAAATAAGGACTTAGAAGCTTAAAATAATAGAATTATCCACAATTTTGAGGAAAATTTTTTTTAAGGGGAAGAGATTGTATCCCATTAAGAATTTGAAACATAGCAAAATTATGCTAAACAACTTAATTGAAAAATCAGATATCAAATTCTATCAATTTGAGCGTAATTAAGCTCTAGTTGGGAATTTATTCCCAATTTATAAATTAGAAAATAAATAAGTTTCCTTAAACTAATTCAACCAAATTTAAATATGAACCAAGTTAAAAATTATGGAAGATTCAAAAACTCTTTCAAGGAAAAAAAATTTCAAAATCTTCTCTATAAGCAGAATTAGCTTCGTGAAAGAGAAAAAAAAAAAAGTATTGCTGCGTTTACTGTCTTATTATACACTGTTAAAATATTTGCTGACATATCAAATAATTATTGGTGCAATTAATATAATAAATCAACTATTTATAATTTATTACATTAATTACATCTAAACTGTATCAATCATTAGTTGACACGTCAGCAAAATTTTTAATAAGATAGAAAATAAGAAAATAAATGTAGCATTACTAAAAAAAAAATTAACTTATCGAACCACTTCCACCAAAAGCCATTCCAAGCCTTTGAGGAGTTTCAATATATGATTTTCATCTACAAACTATTGAAGATGGAAGCGAAAAAAGTTGCTAGGTGAGTTGCCAGTTTTGAGCTAAAAGCTATTTTGAAGAGTTACTTATATTAAATTACAGTTTTAGTTAATCAGTTACTTTCTACTTGTATCATTGTATTTTTCTTCAGCTCTTTGGTTCTATAAATAATAGTTTAACTCTTTGTTATATTCAAGGAGTTTTAATGAAATAAGGAGTTTTGTATCTTCTTCATTTTCCATCTTAATTTTGTACTTAATGATTTGAGTGATCCTTTTTTTTTTGCACTATAAAGATCATCTCGGTCTTATTCTAGTTTCTCATCTAATGAATGAGTCTAATTTTCATACAGGGAAACGTGCCATGAAAATGGCATCAAATGCCAAAAATAAATTACAATTTGTTGATGGCACAATTCAACGTCCATCTCCTTCTTATAATCGTTTTAACAACTGAAATAAATGCAATAGTATGGTAACATCTTGGATTTTGAATTCTGTAATTAAAGAGATTGCCCGTAGTTTGTTGTACTTAAAACTGTCCCACGACTATTTGGAGAGACCTCAATGACAAATTTACTCAAGGAAGTGCCCTGGGATTTATACAAATTCAAAATCTTCTGATATCTTTACCACAAGGATCGATGGATGTTA